>WEDG01007925.1:0-61872 GCA_017591395.1 Schistocephalus solidus
CCTAAAACCTTTTTGGGATTGGCGTGGCTCATAAACCAGAATGCACTATCAGACAGCAAGTCATGAAGCCCAAAGACCCGCTACCAGTGACAGAACAATCAGCAGTGGTCTACAGCATACCATGCCAAAATTGTGATGCAAAGGTATGTTGGTGAAACGGGCAAACGCCTGGGCACAAGGTTGCATGAACACCAACTTGCAATCAACCGCAAAAGACAAGTTGTCTTTGGTTTATGGTCACGCACAACAGCTGAACCATGATTTCGCCTTTGACAAAAACAAGGGTGATTGGCCGAGCCAATGAGAAGATGGCCAGATTGGTGCTCGAGAGCTGGTCCTCGACTGGGTACACTCAACCGAGCTATAGACTTACATCCCGCCTACCAGGCGCTTCGTACACGGCTCGGATCAGTTCGGCCAGGGCCAATAAGGCAAACGAGCACACGGAACCGAGAGCCCAGGCTCACGGAAAAAGCGGGTGGCGGCCGAAGGTCACATGACCAAAAAGTCAAACACTGCCTCACGAATGCGCCCGTAAAACGGATAACAACTCACGAGAGCAGCAACGACTGCTCAGTCCGCTGATTGACGTGGGGAGGCCAACAGGCACGCTGCCTTGCCTAAACCTACGACGGCTCCAAAGGGGACAGCAGTCACGCGAGCCCGCCAGCGTTCAGCCTCGGGGAGGTCTAAAGGAAGTCAGCGGCAATCGGGCAGGTCAAAGTTCACGCGTCCACCATGGATATAATACGAGGCACGCGGCAAGACTGACTAACTCAAGACCACCAGGAGCAGCAAGCACTTTACTCTGATGATGGAAGCGAGAAGGCTTTCGAAACGTCAGTACAAATACAATTTGGTCCATGAACTCGCCCCCTCATCTTCTTCGTCTTCTTCAGGAGATGATGAACGCGATAAGATAACGGGACCTCGAATCTTTACGCATATTAATATATATATATATATATATATATATATATATATTATATGTGTGTGTGTGCCCCTAAACGGGCGTGATAGATGCGTTGGACCAAACGGGGGGCCAAATTAGGGCACGGCAGGCGTTATTCGGGTTGCGCTCCCATAACAAATGCCGAACATGGGAGGTGGTAGCACGCCTAAGGGCGGCTAGGACTTAGGGGACACAGCCGTGCCAGCCACCTGCGTCCTCTCTCGCCTCCGGTCTTCTTGACCTGTCTTGACACCGGGCTCAGGTGGGAGGAGGAGAGTGCGGTAGATGCAGCGCAAGTCTACTATCACTTTAAACTAAATCACGTGCAAGTCACCGTCCTGCTCCACTTTCATGAGCATACGGTGGACATCGTCGGACTACGACGGTCGAACTGTCGTATTATTGGTTGTTGCCCCTAAACGGGCCACGTGGTAGATGCGTTGGACCAACACGGGGCCACATTAGGACATGGCATGCGTTTTCGGGTTGCGCTCCCATAACAAATGCCGAACGGGGGTGTGGTAACGCCTGGGGCGGCTAGGACTAAAGGGACCCAGCCGCGCCAGCCACCTGCGCCCTCTCCCATCTCCGGTCTTCTTGACTCTGTCTTGACACCAAGCTCAGGTGGGGGAGGAGGAGAGAGTGCGGTAGATGCAGCGCAAGTCTACTATCACTTTAAACTAAATCACGCGCAAGTCACCGTCCCTGCTCAACTTTCCCATGAGCATACGGTGGACTGTAATGACAAATTTTCAACAGTTGAATCCAATCCTCGTCCGACGAAATGAAGGGAGGAGAAAGTGAGGTGGTCGATCAAGATAAGTTGGTGCGACAGGACGGATAGTGACAAACAGACAGGTTGCATGAGACTGGGTTGTGGGTGGACACATAATTGGGGCATGTTTTGGGATGGGGAAGGTGACGGGAGAACAAGTACCTTTGCTTTTTGAGGCGAAGGTGGGCGGCGAGTAACTACGGCCCGCTAGATTATCGGTCGTTAATCCGGGTTGGATGGAGGGGTCACTGCCTCGGTTGGAGGTGTTGGAACGTTTAATTGCGGTTCGCAATGAGTGAGGCGGGGGTGGCGAAAAGTGAGAGTTGAAATGCCGCAAGGAGTAGCAGTCATTGCTAAGGTGTGGGCGCCCGTTAGTTACTCGTGCACGAAACGAGCGTCTAGATCGACCTGCTGGTTAATGCTGGTCGTGCTAGAGCGCCTAGCTTCATGGAATTCTCGAGCCTGTTTGGCGTTGGCCATGTTGAAGCGGTGTTCACACTCGAGGGAGTGCGCAAACACGAGTGATAAGGTGTCACGTCGGCCAAAGGCTAGCTTATGGTCGTCGATGCGAATCCTAAGAGGTCTGCCTTTTTGACGAAAATAAACAGAAGGGCCGTTGGCGTACGG
Organism: Schistocephalus solidus; assembly: GCA_017591395.1. Taxonomy (NCBI): domain Eukaryota; kingdom Metazoa; phylum Platyhelminthes; class Cestoda; order Diphyllobothriidea; family Diphyllobothriidae; genus Schistocephalus; species Schistocephalus solidus. The sequence continues at coordinate 2,355 of WEDG01007925.1, forward strand.
TATACGGTAAATGACATTGCCTAATTGTTCTTTGGGAAGGAAGTACTTTACTGGGCATAGGATTGCCTTCATTGAGGATACAGGCTTGTGGTCGTTAGAGATAAAAAAAGTGACTTAATTGTCGAGAGATTTTTTATGAAACCCCTTACATGTAAGGTACCAAATAAAATTTCCGTTGCACTATATCACCATTAGAAACAACGTTTTGTGTTTGTCTCGGGTGTCGAAGACAATTTCTCACGAAGCTCGTTGAACATCCAATGAACCGGAAGAGCTGATACAAATACGATGGTTCTTTCTTTAGAAGGTCAGTGCTGCTAATAGAAGCGAAGATGCGCACCCCGGATATAAATGAAAAGAAAAGGTGATCTCTAGGAACATAGGTGTATTCTTCGGACCTTCCATGGCCTATTATCATCCATCTTGGGAGGTGAGTATCGTGCAGCATCTAACACTATTTAAAGATGGGGTGACATCCATTTTCAACACGGCGTTGATTGTACGATTTTACCTTAACAGTGCTCACTTTAGGGAGGATGAGTTGGGGAGGTCCTTAATTGGCTTTGGCGCTCATCGCCCGTATACACACAGGGAGCATCACTGTAGTTACCGGGCGAAGGTGGAGGAGGAGAATTGCTGTCAGTCGGCATATCTCTCGTCGAAGGACGTCATTGAAAAGTTGGTGACCATCGCCCACGTCGACATTGACCTTAAATGGCGCTCTGGTTTGCTAGACCTGTTTGCGTCCTTCTGACTGCATTCCTCCTCGTCTGTTGAAGAAGTGGTTGATGCAGCAGTATTGATGACTGCGCCTTCGTCGGACCCGGATTGTGGCGTGGTTACGTGCATGCCCGTCCTAGGTTCTCAAGTGTCTGCATTCACGTTTGGCCTGATTTTACGTATGCGCTTGCGTTCGACGTGCATGCACCTAACCACGACTTAATCCGGATCCGACAAAGCCACAGCCATTAATACTGCTGCATCAACCACTAACCCGACAGACGAGGAGGAATGCAGGCAGAAGGACACAAACAGGTCTAGCAACCCAGAGCGCCAATTAAGGTCAATGGGGACGCGGGCGATGACCGGCAACTTTCAAACGCCATCCATCGACGAGAGACAGGCCCATTGACAGCAATTACCCTCGTTCCCCTTCGCCCGGTAACTACATCGATGGTCCCTGTGTGTATACGGGCAATGAGTGCCAAAGCCAATTAAGGACTCCCCCACCTCGGGCTTCCTACAGTGTACACCGTGGGTCGGAAAACTTTTCGCACTACTAGGCCATTTCAGGAGGTCAAGAAGGCACACTAAGCCATAAGAAAAAAGGTGGCCAAGGAAAGGTTTATTATTCAAAAATACAGTACGATCAATGGGAAACATGATGTTGCATGCTCTTAGAGACAGACACAATATCAGGTTCTAATGATGAGGAGTTCAGCAACAGAATGTCATTAAGACGATTGTCAGTGAGCTGAGAGCGTAGCTTGTTCTTACAAAACTTCATTTTCGAGAACAGCTGCTCGCCCGAATAAGTGCTGCCAGTAAGAGGTAAATGAAACTGAGACCAGAGAGTGTACTTGTTTACAACAGAGCATTTATATTCCCTCCCCCGTCAGAGGCTTCTGTTTCATACAAGCGCCTGACATCATTTCTAAAAATAAACACGAGACAGCTTGAGCTGCAACCAGCAGTAATGAAGGGGAACAAAACCGTGACAATTCAATTAGGCCGGATCTAACAATAATTGACTAGGGGCGGCATTAGGGCAGACTGGAATACTAGCTAGGCCATACCTGGCCTAAAGGTCAGAGTTTGCCGACCTCTGGTGTACACTGTTAAGGTAAACTCTTCCAATCAACGCAGAGTTAAAAGTGGATGTCATCCTCTCTTTAAAAAGTTTGAGATGCGGCACGATACTTACATCCGACGATGGAAGATTGTATGTTTTTGAAACGTCAGGAGAATACATCTATGGTCCCGGAAATCATCTTTTCTTCGCATATATATAAATATATCCAGATATATATGTAGAACTGGCTGCAAGCGTAAGGTGTAATAGGCCAATGAGTGTTAATATACTTACCACCACCTACAACATTTTTGTTTTGTGCTAAAGTGGGTCAAAATAGTTTGAAGTTATCCCCATTATTGCTTTTTATTCGAGAAAACAATTTGAATGATTTTCTGTAATGCTCTCCTGCTTTCCTTGTAACAACAAAACACATAACCTTCCTGAAACAATAAAATGCAAAGTTATCTTAAAATTTACAGATAAATGTGCTATCTCATGACATTTTATCTTAAACATCCCAGCGTATTTTTGATAAAAATACTAGATCGAGTCAAAATATTAATTAAATTGCGATATAATCTGCCTATAAAAAGGCTGCAATTACAAATTTCGAAATATCTCTCCCCACTACCTGTAAAAATTACGAATTAAGCAGTACAATCTTTTCCGTATGCAAGCTGCACATTTGTAAATTCAACCATATTTATTAATAAGCCTACACAATTTTTTATTACTCGTGTAGCGAATGTCACCTTTTCTTAATTTTATGCTTGAAAAGTTGGCATTTCTGGGTACAAAAGCGTTTTTACCTGAGGTTATTAATACGGAATTATCAATTCATAGAGACTCACAGCCGTTTATTTAGAATTGCTGCTTTTGAAATATACATCGTGGTACACATCTACTGCCACATCTTGTGAGACCTGTATTGTATCGTCTTAGACGCGTATTGAAATGTTTGATTTTCGTTATACGGAAAATATGAGGTTTGTAGTTTTGAAAAACCCTGAATGCAAGTAAATAAAATCTGGATCAAAATTATTCGGGAAATGACCACGATTTTGTTCGAAAATATCCTTTCTTAGAGGAAAAACAATTAACAGACCAGGCAGTTGAAAACGACCTAAGTAAAATAAAAATAGAAAAATTTGTGCATTTAGTCTATAAAATATATTTAAAGTTACATGGGCATCGAAAACCAATCAGATAATTGCATAGGACACTAGATGTTAATTTATATAGAGTGGACATTTTACAGGTGGCCGGAAAAGTTGGCATCTTGCTGTGACGGAAACATCTGGGAATATGCTGCATGGTAATTAATAGAGCAAACATACCTAATAACTTTTTTAATTGAATATACATTTTGGCTAGCATTTCATGAGTGAGCATCTATACTCTATTTCCGCGGGCAGTTTGTGCTCATTTGCAACTGTAGGGAGTAACTGGTGCGTTAAAGATATTTAAAAATGTTTATTTTTAAATTGCCTTTAACTTCCATCAAGCCTCTTTCCTGAAACAAGTGTACATGCATGCAGTAATGCAGTGAACCTGACACAATTTCAAAGGTGCTGTTGGAAATAGGACCTCTGTTAGGACCAACGATCGGGCTTTAGCTGAAAACGAAGTTTGCTTTCTCCATTTCATCAAGTTTGCTGAAAACAGCATATACACCTGGACGATACAACTAACATCGGTTTTTGTACACATATTTTCGTCATCCTGCCCCAAAAGCACCAGCACCCAAAAACCTATAAGCCAACCGAGAGACTGACGTTTCAGTTTGTTCACGTAGTTGATGGGCTTGACCTGATAAGGTCAGATGCAGACTGCATGGCACTCAGCCATGTCCACCAGGGCAGTTTTCTTCAACCAGCGTAACTGTCACGGTAACCATGACGTTTCTGCAAGGCCATCCCGAAGTTTGACCGAAATTGCCATTTTTGTTTTTCTACAGATTAATCGAATTCGTAAACACCCAGCAGGTACCAACTGCTGGAAGGTCAGCAGGTTGTGAGGAAGACAAAACCAATCAAATAGTTTATCACACAAAACGGGTTCGTTAGCGATAATGTTGCGCTCACTTGATTTATATGGCTATTTCATTGAAGCTGTTAGAACTCGATGCGATCCATTATAAGTTTAAGTGGAATGAACCTGTAGATATTTCCTTGGTAGTCTTTACCTTAAGTTCCCGTTTTAGGTTTTTGAAAGCTGTTTCCCAAGAAAGATCGAGTGAAGACTCATTCCAACGTCTATTACGTGAGAATGCCCGAGGGAAAAAATAAAGTAGACGTCTATTCGCTAGATGCGTCAAGCAGATGTAGAAAATGCATTTTCTGAAAGATTTCAAATAAGTCAACAATTAGTATTAGCACACAAGGACAGGGTTACTATTCGGATGCTAAAGAACATTGGCATAGTTAACCTAAGGAAAACTCTATTTCTTGTAATGACCATGGCTAGAGCCCTCTACCACTGCATTTTTTCCTAGCAATTGTTAATTCTAATGTGACTTGGTTTTTTCCGGGCGTTTTGAGCTATCGTTGGTGTATCGAACCCATTATAAGTAAACACCATGTGGGGAACATTAACTATATTTCCGATGCAGTGGCTGAACATTTCAATTAGCTACATAGAGGCAGAGACTGTTGTTTCAGAAAGAGAAAAGTTTATTATAAGATAAATATTTAAGGACGAAACAACTGAGGCATACGTGTTGCAATCTTTTTTTTAAAAAAATGTGCTTTGCAAAACAGATGAATTCAACTGATATAAGCACTCTTAGTCCCTGTTTCTGTATAAAACCCTGTAAACTCTGCAACAGCTCTGTTGTTATGGCCTGCCGAGTGTTTTGAACACTATGCGCACCGCTCAGGACCTTTGTCTTTCTACTTGGCACCCGAAAATGTGGTTTAAAATACTTCCTTAGATATCTTTCTTTGCTGGTAGAAGGCTTACCAACAAGAGAAACCACTGCCAGTTAATTGACTGAAAACAAAACACACCAAAGGTTAAACAAATGGATTAACGATGAAATTTTGATGGTATTGTACTTTTCGCATCCATTCATGTAAAAGCCTTGACAGGAATACCTACAGCAGTTAAAATGCAGCGACTTCGCATTCAAGTAGTTATATAGAGGCCGAAGCTGCAGTTTATCAATCATTAAGTCTAATTTAACATCATGACGCAAAAAAGAGTAAACTCAACACGACACATAGCTTGCAGTAGGGCAAGCACATCCAGGCACGAGTTCGATATCAAACGCACGTACTGTGTATTAGTTCTTTTTATGGCCTGCCGAACAAACACAAATCATGCTTACCGTCCAGGCACTTCTTTCGCGTACCTGACATTTAAACCACAGTTCGATTGCAGAAATATGCCCCGTTGAAGTCCAATGCACATTTCCTGCTCACAGAACACATAAAAGTAGCTGGTCATATATTACCCTCTTAAGAAACGGCTATATGAAGCTTGCACTGCTCAAGACCAGAATGGTTTACTCTTAGGGCTTGGTATTCGGCTGCTAAATTCATCAAAAGGCATCTTTGTCTTTGCACGGGTTATAAACTTGTGCACCGTTTTTTTGGAAAAAATAAAGGCCCCTGATGTCCTCTTTGAACTTAAGACAACTTAGCAGTCACTGTCCACATACAAACCAACCCGATGGGGGAGTATTAGAGAGCCACAAAACCTAAAGAAATATATAAAGGCTTAACTATCCCTAACGGAGATAAAAATTCAAAACGAGCACAACTCTGAAGCTCAATACCCATTTACCAATACTTCGAGACATTAATAGAAGAACCTAATCTATCAGGTCAGGAATAAGATAAGTTATATGTGGTTCTGTTTGGTTGCTGCACTAAAGAAGTTGAAAATAATGAGGCAGAGAAGCAACCCGTAACGTCTACAGTGCACATATTTTGTATTCAATGAGTTCATTGCCTTTCCCAGATAATCTTTTAAAAATATTTTCCTTCAGTTTTGGCGCACCTTTCTAATATTTTAGTGTCTTTGGATATACCTACGCAAGAAGGAGGTCATCAAGCTTTGGAGTTTGAGTAATTTAGTGGCAATTTATGAATACATTTTTCTGTCAGACACGCGGCTTATTGATTTGAAATTGATTTGATATAACTCTGACGCATTTATATTCTCTGGATTTACTTATGTTCAATTATTTTAGTTCCAGTCTTCACCTCCTGGTGTAAAACGTCTTTATAGTTGGGTGGTGTGAGGAAAATCGTTGAATGCTTTAGTAAATTAGACAAATTCAGTAACTTAGTAACTCATTAATTTTTGAGTAATTCAGTGAATATCTTAAATAATCACTGCTATTTCCTATGATAAAAAATACAGATTTCGCATCTTATGTTCTTGGATACCCCGTGCATGCATTTAAAAAGACTTAGGTTATCTTTCTATCTTTAACCAAAAAAGCTTAACTGAGTCTGACTATCTTCAGGTTAGTAGATTAATTGCTGAGAAAATTAAAAAAACAATGTAAATCTGTGCGTTAGAAAATTCTCTTAATTTAAGACACACTTTAAAATGTGCGTTCTTGCATACAGGTTATCACAAATGCAACTTGGTGGCCTGATAGGAAAAATCAAATGTTGGCAGAACACTTGTGCTTGCATGTTATGTCTCAAACCGTAGATATTATATGTTTCACTGAGAAGTTTAACATGAGAAGTTTTGACATGTGCAATGTGTGGGGCCTTTTTTAAAAAAACTTAACTTATCTAAGGGGCCTCATTTGTAATACTCGATTGTATTAAACCACTGGAAAGTTGAAAAGACCTACGCTATTTTTTTCTGCTTTTCCTATGATAGGCTTGATTTTTCTAAGCCTTGCTTAGGTTGGACAACCGTATGTCTTTCTAGGCATAGACCATTAAAGCGATGTTTACCTTTACTGGCGTTTATTTTCCTTTGTCTTTGTTTGGTTTATTGCTTTGCAAATTACAAGAACCAGTTTTCAGTCTTTACATTTTCCTATTGGTTGTGTCTTAATTCTGTGCTAAACTAATGTGGGTAATATAAGGACTAGGGACAAGAAAAACCTGCTATATTTTGCCCAGACGCTAAAACGTCAGAAAGCTGATACGTACAATACGGAAGATAATGCATCTCGAAGCACAAAAATGGTCATGCATTGCCTGCCACATAATGCAAGTACGAAGAATGAGTATTGCTAAAATGAAACCGAAGTGTTAAGCTGGCCAACACAAATCCTTTCAAAATGTCTAGCAAACATTTGCTACCTTGGTTCCATATTTTGTTTTATTTTTATTAAATTTACTTGTGCGGATTGTATAAAACGAGCTCATAATTTATGTCTCGGAGGAAGGTCACATTTTAATGAGTGCAACTGCTAAAGTTTCCTTTTAAATACTCGAGTTTCTTAAAACGTACAGTACACTGGTGCACTGAACGACTAATTTTTACCTAAGTACCATTTGAATAATGTTTCCTCTGAATTAAACACCTATGCTGTGACTGGGAATGTTTAGAGTCGTAAGTATAAGAAAATGTTATGATTGGTGCAGCTTAAATCCTGGAGAGTGAGGTTGATGATAAGTAGGGCGTTTAATGTCAACAATCCTTAAATCGCTTCAACATTGACGGGCATTCTGGTTACATCTAATTTTTAGGATTTCCTTCCATTAATTTTTTAAGTAGAACTGTACAAATATGGAAAGCATGAGTGGTTTCCGAAAAACGGCTGCCAAATAAAAGGAAGAAATATGTGTCCTATATATTTCGACGATACTCACCTGCCTTTATGCACCATAAGCACAGGGTGAATCTCAAAAAGCTCTTTTATATTCAAATTCATGTCGAAAGTGCTTCCTGTCCGGTTCTTTAAGGTATCTGTTATATTTTGAGGCAATGTCGCATTGCATTTGAGGGAGAGTGATCAACAAAAAAAGTAGTATAAATTAATATGTTTATCAGAGCATAAAACAAGGTTTTTTTTACTCAAAAACTCTTATCTGCGAGCACGGACAGATATTAGATCACCCGCCAAGCAACAACAAAAGCCCAAGCGAGTGCTGTTCGGTTTACAATGGGAACCTCTCGGCCAGTTTTTTTATTAATAAAAATGCTTTTTATAATGGTGTTCATTTTATGTGCAATTATAAAATCTATGCATTTATCACAAACATCTTGTTCAATTTAAGCCCTATTTTGCCGCCCTTTTATAATTCTTGCGCATCTTCTTCTAAAAGACTTTAACTTTTTTGCTAAATGTTGTGATTAACTATAAAATTTTAAAGTTCCAGAAGCAGTGATTATATCTACGCAAACGCTTTCTGTCTGAGTTAGATAGGCTTCCTGTTAATTACACAAAAGGTCGGTAAATTAGGAACAGGACTTTACTGAAACCTTTTTCAAGGCATTTAAATGATGCTTTAAACTTTTATTATAGAAGTTTATGCTTCATGCCCCTGAGGCAAAGGAAATCAGTATGACCATCAAAACGTTTGGTTGAGCTTAAAAGCATGCAAGAAAAAGAGAACAATATCCACATTTTAAGCATAAGCATCAGAAAGTATTTGAATAAGGTTGCTAAATAAACTTTTAAATTGAATTTACAGCTTAGTTCAATTTTACCTGCTTGGTTTGATTAGAAGCAAGACTAAAGCAATGTTCTTAATCACCTTCAGTTGTGTTTGCCTATTAATCAGAAAATCCACCATTGTTTCAGGCGAGCAATAATATACCGATGGCCTTGACTGATAAAAGTTTTAAATCACCACTTGGGCAAGTTGAGAAAATTGGGCCTATTTTGGATGTGAGTAAATACAAAAAAGCATTATGTTTACCTTGTTGAAAATCAACCTACGAATGAGTTATATAAAAATTGTGTTCTAAATCATCCCCATACTACTGGAGATTTCCATCCTCTAAAGGCAATCAAAATCAGCAAATATATGAGAATGTCGTAAAGCCGCACATGCCCACCCAGCATTCGTGATCTATGGTTTACCTTCGCCCCTTCTCATGCAACAAACCAAAATTTATTATCTCGATACTATTCGACCAGCCTTCCATAAGCTGTTTGCTCTTACCCCCTAACCTTTTGAATACTCTGGAAAAAACATTTGTCAGTTATGAAGCACAATTCACTCAGTGGTGCAATTTAAGTTTCTTGTGGCCGATAAAGGATCATCAGCAATCATACTTTGCTAACCAGTGTCCTATTTTCACCAACCACATTTACTGTTCGATTACACAGTGATACAATGATTTTATCTTCGGTAAATTAAGATGAAATCAGCTTTAATTTTGACGAAATATATATCTATGATTCCGACAAGCATATTTGAAACGCTTTTCCGATAGTTTATGCTGGGTAGATCGGGCTTGGAAATTTTATGGCTTTCACCTCCGGAAATTGACGCCTTAGACTACGCCTGCAATATGTATCCCATGGTAATTTTTTGAACTTCGAGGAAAGCATTTGGTTAAGGGAGCAATATTAAACTGTAAAAGCGAAAAATGAAAAATAACAAGAAAAACTGGCAAATTTATAAGTTCATTTTAAGTTTTCATTTTATACGTTCATCTATGAAAAAGAAAAGCGTATAGTATTCGTAGACGTGAGCAATATTTAGCATACAAAAAAGTCAAGATACCCTACGCACATTCACTGACAAGCTGCTATGTTATAGTATATTGTGATGTGTTGCTGCTCAGAGCATAATTTTAAACAGCATGTAGGTGGTTAGTATTTCAAGTCAAATTCTTTCCTACTGTCTCCAAGTTTTGTCCGATAAGAAATGCATCCAGTATGGTTAGATAATCACGCCCGTAGAGGACTTTAGTATCCCTTTTCGCTTTTAGTCAATTATAAGGTAAATTTCATAATTATATCAAACTAAGTATCAGACATCACAAATGACGCTAAACTGGACTTACTTCAACGAACACGCACACACGAACATTTGAGTGCTTTGTTTGTCCAAGAGGTAAAAGGTTTGACTTCTAACCAAAGAGGCCCGGGTTTGAGTTTCCAGAATAGGGCTGCCCGAAGTGGCCATTCCAGCCTTCCTTGAATCATTCTGATACAAATTTTAAATATGGTGAGAAAAATGTGGCTACTGGCATTTTGACTGCGGGTTTTTAACAATTTTCGCGTAACGTGCATCTCTGCGATACATTTGATTGCCGCTCATGTTTGTAGGTATGCAAGGCTATAGCAACCAAACGCTATAATTGCTCAAAAACCCATCCATCTTACCAGATGTATCTGATTTTGTATCTAATTATTGAGTCTGAAAACTTACTTGAATCAAGGTCTCGTTCCAACAATCGTTACTTTATCTCTACGAATACGTTTTTGAGTATCTTCATATTCTGAGGCAGGTTTATTGTGGGAAGAGTACAAAATTAGAGGTCAAGTCCTCAGAAGTTAATTACGCAGCATAGAAATTGTGTAAACAGGTATTTTGCACGTAAAGCCTACCTAGTATCCTATGAAGATGTTAAACACATTAATTAACTGGAAGGTATCATCGACTAACTTGCCCTTTAAGTAATAATTCTCCTTGATCGCAGGCTAAGGCGCAGTGCGTGTTACTGATATCTTACAGCATTTTCGTTCCGTTAACATAATATCCCAAGGTGATGGATACGTTCGTGCGGTTATTAAGTGAGCTTAGCTAGGTGGCATGATATTTAAAAAACCGAAAATGTTCAATGTTTTGTCTCTGAAGGTATTACTGTACCATTGGCCAGTCACCATCCGTATTTTCCGCTCATTTGTTGTTTCTTATTTATATCTGATAACATTACCCTCGCCTCTTCTGACCGATGGAATGAAAACTAAAGCATAAAAATATTGGTCACATTTTACTCTCCAAAATATCATCCTAATTCAAGTTCAGAATGTGCATTTAGTGAGCTCAAATCAACTGAATATATGATGTGATGTAAAAGAGAAGTTCAACTCTGGCTATTACACGCTGCCCCTTATTTTCTATATTTTTTGAATTTATATGATAGTATATGACTAAATGTCATTGTCAATTTCGAGCTACGAACGCCAGTATTGTTTTGGTAGTAAGGTCAGCCTGTCTACATTTGCGAGTGCATTCATTTTAGTTTAAAAATCCGCAGGGACAATTTAAGCCCTGTATAACTTAGCAAAGTTTTTTGCACTCAAGACGTAGTAAGGAAAATGTTATATTGATGGTTTACTCTCAAAAGAGAACGCTTGGGAGTAAAAAAGCCAAAGGAACCATGATTTGGGTTTTGGAAAATTTTCGAATGTCAATTTCGATGACGTTAAATAAAAGAAATTTACTTGACCTAATAGGCCTAATAAACTGACGATGGAAATTGTTCTTGTACCTTTGGTGAAAATTGATTTGTACAAATGTCTTTGTTATAGAAAAACTCAAAAATTAATGTGAAGCCAATTTTATAGCATACGAGGTATATAAACAAGGAATATACTAGGGTAAGAAAGTGTTTACAATACAACTGAATCGAAACTGCGCTTAATTTGTGTCCGTGCCAAAGAAAGTTGCTTAAGTTAAGAGATTGAACCAATTTGTGTCCCATAATGATGCTGATTTACACTTTTCATCAGACGATGAACTCAGTTTACTAGTTTACTTCAGTTATTTGGAATGTGCAAAGCCAATACATTTTCGGGTAGACCCAACTCTTTGATTGGATTCTATCTGAAATTCACAATTTTTCGATTCATCAAAACATGTTTGAAATTATTATTCTTAAATATTCTATCACACAAATTATACGCATGTGGTGAAGCGAGATGATCTTTCTTGTACCTTCTTTAAATCCCTTAAAAATTCAAGATGGTAATATCGAAGGCCAAGCAAGAGTCGTCCTTGTTGCTACACACGCGGACGAAACAAACTGCTTGAGGGACGGAGAGGGTTGTCTTTACCATGTTGGTGCGGCCAGGTTACTTCAAGACGTACGTCGACAATTTAAGTAAGTCCTTGTTCCATTTTTGCGTGAAGTATTTTCAAGGATTTTAACACAAGCAAAAATGTGACAACAAAAATAAGTAACCAACTAATAAACCATCATTTTAATCAACCCATCATGGGGACCAAAGTCTCAAACATATTTTTAATGAAAGTATCCGTTTTAGACAGTTGCATACCATCAGTTGCAATTAACCATCTCACTCTATCATATTCATACTTTTAAAATGTAATTACAAGTAAAATAATTTTGAACAAGGTAAATTTATCAGTATTATTTTGAAAAGTCTATTAAATTACACCCATATCAAGAAGAGTTGACATGCAATTCATTCGGGTTTGTAACTTTGAATGAATGGAACACTATAGTCCAGCGATTATTTATAAATTTAAAGTGACTTAAAAATTTAATTTTTGTGTGGGATATCTTAACAAGATAGCTCGAACCACTTTCAAAAAAACACTTTTTCATCATTTAAAATAGTTTAGGTTTAAATGCGTGGCTGCTCATTTATCACATCCTACTTCATAGTCCTCATACGGAATCTTCCCACTGGCAACTGAAAGTTTAGTCGCGTCACCCCTTATAATTATATTGCTCTAGTTCAATGGATAGCGTCTATTTAAACGAAGGGAGAAGTTAAGGTGAGTCTTCAAGAAGGTTGTTTGACATTCTGTTTTCTGTCTCCTTAAAGACTCTGGTGTCCATTGAGGAATACTTAAAGAAAACAGCGGTGTTTAAACGCTTGCTGCACCCGTAATTAATCTCCGAACCCATGAGATGACTGTTCATTATTATGTGAACTGGAAGGTTGACAACCATAAATAGGTAGCAATTCATTTAATCCATAAATTCCGAATCAATGACTCTAGGTGTTACATCAAAGTTAATAACTAGGCGAACATTTTTTAAAGCGCCGTGTAGTGAATATTTTACGTGCTTGGTTGATGTCGGCTGCTTTTTGCCAAGTTATCCCGCAATACATTCGTTGCATAGTTCTCAGTTCAAATGCTAATGATGACAGTGTACTTGAGTGGATAATGTTATTCTTCAGCAAAATCATTTAAATACGGAAAATGTTTCAGACGTCTATTTCCACTCTTCAGGTAGACCTTAATAGATTTTTGAACTTCCAAGGATATTGGTTAAGAAAATAACTGGGCTAGATATTGCCATATGCAGATGCCCTGATCGCAAGTGGTCTTGCGTTAAAAGTTATGGTGAATTACCTCTGCTTACTTCCTTATATTAATAATACTCCTCAGCTTAAATCTAATCCAAAACCGTATCCCCGTTAGCTCTTAGCTCAAGCATAACACAAAACATAATCCCAACGTAAACGCTTATAACCATAGCTTTAACTATTATTCTCACCCATACCTGCCTAACAAGTAGGCTCCTAACCAGAATACTATCCCTTAACATTCAACTTAAACTCCTTGGGAACCTAGTGCAAGGTTCGTTGCCATAGGAAAGTAAATATAACCACAAAATTATGAAAACACAAGGAATACTAATTGAGACAACCAGAACACACGGTGGAAAAAGATGGCAAAATAACTGTACAACTATTTCATAGGTGAACGAATTGAAACTAGCAGATGGTGCGCTAATCTTACTGTGCACTGTTTTTACTCGTGGCTTCTTTAAATAGCTGCCGGCATAGAATCGTCTGCGTGAGTTGCGTGATCGCGTGGTATGGACATTATCCCAGTACTACTTCATTATCACACATACTTTTTTAAAATGTGAAAAACAGCGGAAATAGTTTAAAGCTTGGCAGCTTGGCTTGGATCCTGCTAACCAGTGACCATTTAGTTGAAATTCCAGACAAATATAGATGAGGAACGTATGTCGTCAATCCTGGTGCTGACGATGCTGTCATATGAGCACACTGCGTATGCTCCAACGAGTTGACACATGATAAATGCACCGAGTTATTAAGACCTTCACTAGATGCCAGGTTTCCAGTGCCTCTCTGACTTCTTCATCTTTTTTAAAAATTCATTATGTCCTTAGAATCGCAGACAAATGCGTTTTAGTGTTAAAGCACCAAAGACAAGAGATGCTTTATTTAACAAGACACAATATGTTCGCTCGTGTAGTTGTTTTATGTGCGTAGTCAAATATCGAATAGTTCGACTAAAATAAGCTGACAGGAGGCGTATTGGAGAAGAGTTATAACAAGATAGCTTTCAACTTGAAGCAAGGGGGTCCTTAGGTCTCAACTTATTCAGATACTTTCATGTTAAAGATACGAGAAGCAACAGCAGATTAAGTTTGCGTCTCGGATATGCTGCTGTTGCCATTTCTGGATGGGGTGGTCTTCGTTTGAGAAAAATAATTGTTAAAGCTTTTATCAATCAATTTATCAGATGGAAGGTAGTTTTGTGTTGGCGTGATAAAACGAGAATGCTGTAACTTATCTGTAAATAGGTTTTACTTGTCTTTCCACATATCTCGCTGCACCAAATAATGATTCTCAATGCAAAAATCTTCCGATAAGCATACAGACGGCATCGATCTGTCTTTTGCCTCCGTTTTTACGTGTTAGTATATAATAAAATATGTATTGATAGAATATGAAAGTTTCTTGCACAGATCTGTGTGAGTACTCATACATTTGGATTTAGTTTTGTGTTGTATGTAGGGAGCGGATAAAGGACGTCCATATCAGAAGAAGAGGCTTTCATTGGAACATGGTTTTTATTGGCCTTAGAGGCGAACAGGCGAGTTCAAAGATCGCCTATTGCTCTAAGCCGTTTCCAGAAATTAGCCAGTTCGCTTCTAAACCCTTTTCTGAAAGTCCATATATTTGAACTTTATCACCTTCGTGGGCGCATTTAAAGTCACAACACTAAGAACCTCTAGTATTTTGCTGCTTGTATTTGTCATATGTTTCGAGCCAAAGCATTCAGAAACTATCGTGATTGCTCGATGAATTACCACTCTGAATTCAGCCTTGAGCCTCCTCTCATAGGGTCATTGGTTGTAATCCATATAACAGTCTGATTGTGCTATGTGATGGACAGCTCGAACATCGAGAACTGTGAAAATGAGAAAGCGATTTGCGTGGGAATTAATTTACGGTGCTATTAAACTTAAGCATCTTTTGCTACAATCTATCCTCCTCGTCTATATAAGTTCGGCATCAAAATATGGTGAAGAAGACTGAAAAAGGAATCATGTTCACTGATTGATCACTCAAAACGCTCCGTTTACGCGTGCCAAAAACACCTGATCCAGTTTTACAAATAACCAAGATGCGCGGCCTGTCGAATTACAACGAAATGATAGTAAAATAGAGGCCACACTAAGAAGGAACATTTGCAATCTGTCGCACCAACCTTTTTTTCGCTTACACGGCAAATCACAGGTTTTACTTCTCGAATCCATATAGTATTGTAAAATCAGCAGTAGCGAAAGGAATATTGTAAAAGTTAACAACAACTTATTATTCACGAACCTCATTGTTTTTCACCACATATAACGAGAGGTGAAGTTTAAAGCTGACAGAGGGTAATTACATAATGACAAAAATAAGCTGTTGCGTTATTTATACTCCTAATAATTTCATTATGACTACAATTTATGCCACCCTCGCGTTGCTGGCTTTCCTCTTTACGATTTTTGTTGCCGTCAGTTAGACCAACACTCACAAGCAAAACCACATTGCACGCAGTAGTGGGTTTTAAAAGTGCCGGCAGGCCCATTAAAAGTTCCAAGCTAAGAGTAAAAGAAAAAAATTACAGAGAAAAAATACATTAGGTAAACGTGCCTTGCGAAAATCGGCATGCGATCTTAATTGTTGAGCGGCGTTACCTTAACACCTGAATACCCTGTATACTTAAGTATCAGTGAAATAAGAGGCAAGTGGTAAGAAATATAGGAGGAAGAATTTTCAAATGGATTCTCTGGCACGTTTCTTCAACGGTGCTCCTCAGAAAAATAGATCAGCCACATTCCTGTCTTTAATCACGTATTGTCCTTAGCGTAGGTCGGACGTATGAAAATTTTGAGATCAGGGTTGAAATAATGTTTTCTGCTTTAAAAAATAGATATTCTTCAACAAGTTTGGTAAAAAAGACTTTTTGAAAACACAAACTCTTGAACATAATGGCATTAAACAGAAGCAAACGTTTGAAAAGTTACGCATAAATTAAGGTCTTGGTGAGGAAAATATTCTTCGTTGATAGATTGTCTGGAAAAACTATATATATCTCAAAATGTACTATGGTTGAAATAGAATATGACAGAGTCTGATTAAACGACTGGGACAAGCGTGCGCAAAATAATTGCATACTCGTTTTTAAAAAGTGCGTTGGGCCTAAGTTAACTTGCAGATAGAGTACACTATGGCATGAACCCTGTCTCCACGGTGCGACGTGGTCCTAAATACTCCCTCCGGATTGTTTAACTTTCTGAAATTTTATGTCTAATATACCATTTTCTGATGTTTATTTTTATTAAAATTCGAAGGTTATATAAAATTGCATATGACTTTTCGCTGACGTGTTTTAGAGATTTTCTTATTGATTTATTGATCTGTGGCTTACAGGTGAGTAAAACAGCAGCGTTGTTCTAAGGTGTTCAGTAAATGTAGCTATTGATTGTAGTATCTCTTCATTATTTTACCACTTATTTGTCAGGACATCCCTTAAAAGCCGTAGAATAGTTGTACTTCACTTACTCGATCATAGTGGTAAATAAGTCACATCTTATCATAAGAACAAAATCGCAGCTATTCGCTTTATTTTTGATTGTAGCCTAATGTGAAGAATATGATAATAGTCATATGAATAGCTAATTAGACCTCAAAATATGAAAATATCTGGGAAACATTTTTTTGTGGTTCATTATTCGAACGTTGAGTTATTTTCTCAAAATCCTGACTCCTAAAATTGCAGTTCAAGCGTTTCTGATAACCAAATTTGAAAATTTTATAAAGGAATCAGTCTCTGTTTAGGGATGCCTGAAAATTGTCTCCAAGAGTAAAATAAATTTTTAATCACCAAATTAGAGTTATTTAAACCTCCGTGTTGTGATTAACGTTAATCGACTGACCGCCGACCGACTTAATTGCTTTCACTGATGAGAGTGAACTGCTGACCTTTTGAATTTCTTCAGAAAAGACTTAAAGGATTTAATTGCCCAAGGGTTAACTGCGAATCTTTAGGCTTGACAAGACATTGAGCGGAGCAAGTCCAACGATCGGAGGGTTAACCTGCTAACTCCTTTAGAATATGCAAAACTAGGGAAACTGGCTCCCCTTTCAAGCTTATTTTAGACTTTTTGCAATTGAACGATAAATACATTACTTGAAAACTTGAATTTCACTCTTTTGCTATTATTCCCTCTAAACAAAGGTATCAACTACGGATTTTACCGGAGTTACACGTTTTGGACACCACAATTCCGAATTCTGTTGAGATGAAATCACTGAAATTGCGCCTCCAAAAATTACGAGATGAAATACTTGTGGTATGTGTTGAAAAAGTTGACTAATAGAATTGGTTTATCCTCGGAATCGAAGGAAATGTGGCGGATTAACGTTTAAAATTTACTAATTAAGAACAGTTTACTAGTATTGGGTTTATTGTTTAACTCTTAATGAAGATAACATTTTGTTCAACGCAAACCATGTATCAAGGTAAGCACCGTACCAAATTAAAAGGGATTTAGATCTTTTTTGCTATTGAAATTCGTAATTATGCATTATATAATGGGTTATAACTTTCAAGCCCACGGCCTTTTTGCTGCATCTATCGTGTCGTCGTTATTTTTTTGTATCTTGAAACTCTATATTTCACTCTTTTTGTAAAAACTGAAGGCAAAAAGTAAAGATATAAACTCCCATGCGATAAATTGATTTTGCGGCTATTTCTTAACCATGAAACTATTTGTTTTTTTGCTGTTTTTGATGTTATATTTGGAACGAAAATGAATGGAATTTTGGTGGAAAATAAGTTAAATGTGCGAAATTGTTTAAGCATGGACAATTTTTAACCTTACTTTATCATGCGTCATTTTTATACATTGGGGTCATCTCAGAAAATATGTGGCCAATATTTAATGCTAACTATTGTTCCGTAATAATCAGACAGTCTTCAACCCTAATGTATGCAAACTAGACGCATTCAGTAAGGAATATTTAAATATTGGGACAGTTGAAAGATTTTTAAATAAAACAAGGTTTCCGACATGACTGCCATCTTCCCTTTTCGCGTGTTAAGAAATTCAATCATTTTAGTAAAAATCATGCGGGTCTGTTTAGAATGCCGGAGCATTTAGTCTGGCATTGTCCATGATCAATGTTTAGACTATCCCATTGCGTGTTCGCCCCTGGCAAGTTATTTAGTACCAGGCTGACAAACGAAGATATACTTATTCCCGCTTTCTTTACCAATATCCCGCCTGAATCCTTATTTACCTTTGTGTGAGCTTCAGAGACAGATGTAAACAAGACCACTAAGTTGTGTCGGAAAGAGTCTGTTCTCTCCATACGAAATTAGTCGCACTTGTGGAAAAAAGGCCAAAGGAACTCATAGCCTAAAATTTCGAGTGAATCTTGAAAACCTAAAGTAGGGCAACATTATCCGGTATCAAAAGTGAAACCTGAAGTGGTGATCCATTTTGCGTTGTATTTGGAGGTACTGCTTTCTTGAGGTCAATGCATACCCAGGCCAAGCATTTTCCTTTTAGTACAGGTTTTAAGTGAAAACTGCTATCGGAATATAAAAACCAAAAGCTTATTTTTAAAAAATACGAAAGAGATCTTATAGGATGTAGAACTGAAGTCCACAAATATGCAGTCACCGATTTTAAAACCTTATACTTTATCATCATTTAAGTTACGGTTTTATGAGGTCGAGGAATTGTATTTGTGGCAAGCCAATAATAACATAATAGCCATCTGAGTAATATCTCAAAGCTAGGTCATGAAAGCAGACTTAGACATCGCTAACCCCATGTTCGGGTAAAACGAGTTTGGTGCCTTTAGGGTTTTTTACGGGAGGGGACTTTCTGCAGACAAGCAGCAAAACGTGTGTAAGAAATCATAAAAAAATACATCATTTTTATACCAAAATTGTCTTTTTGACCAATATATGAAAACGAAAATAAATAAAAAGCATCTCTCAATAAATAAATATATATTTGAATAACAACATTTGTCATGTCGTTATGTGAATGCAGTAGAAAACACGCCCAAAATTAAACTTACATCGCCATAAATTAAGAAACCAAACCAGGCCTTTTAAAACACATATAGTATTTAGCTATTAATATTTGGCCCGTTCTCAAGGATACGTCTGAAATATTTTAATAATCTAATATAATTAAACTTGTCATAATATAAAAAAGTTTTATTTTAACGTAATAAATAATTGAAATTTTAAATAGAAAACATTTTTTGAAAGCGATGGAAGCCTTACTAGAAGGCAAGTTTAAGTTATTATATAGATGCTTATTTTAAATGAATTAAAATACCCAAGTTCATTTAACTTTATTAGGCCCAACATGCGTCTTCACTCTACCCGTATATGAGCAGGATAACATTAACGGCATATATCAGATAGAATAAAGTGGCTATTTTGGTTGACAAGACGTTACAAGGCAGCTGAAAGCAACCTCGGATATTGCAAAAAATCCAGAGTTTCGCACCAGTGACATGATCGTAAGACGTCCAACACAGAAACCATTGACAAACTGAATCGTTGTGTTGTTTGGTTGCAATAGTGCATATAAACAATTGCAGAGGGGTGGGCACGTACATTTATAGATGTAAATTACGCTAAGAAGGAACAGAATTTACTCATCAGGTTTTGCGATTGTGACATAAATACATAATCAGGCGAAATAAATCCAGGACTGAAAATGAGATGGCTCCCCAAAGACATTCAACGCTACTGGACACCCCAGCGCCGTGTGAAAGGCACGGACAAAAAGCTAAAAAGCTTTATGAACTCAAAAGGGAGGGAATAGGAGGTAGATGAAAGGTTGGTAGGTCGGTTAGAATGCAGGCGGCTGAATAAGCTCTTCTGTCGTAGGAAATTAAATAAGGAGACCGTAATCTAAATTTCGTCGGCCCTTTTACTTGGCATCGTAGTCAACATGGCGGTTGATACTAACCCACAGTAAAATATCAAGCCTGGTAAATTCTCTTATTCGTTTTAGGTTGACATCAGTTTCATCCAAATTGAAGCAGTGTCCACAATCGATTGCATGCCCAGGCATGAGGCACAGATAGCTTACGGTTATATCTACGAGCGCCACTATGACCAGCAGTTCCAGGAGCCATTTGCACAAAGGACGCGATAGAATCATTTTTTTGTCACACTTTAAGGATGAGATACTTTATACGAAAGAGTTTTCACGCTGTGTGAATGCTGGCTTCTAGGCCCTGTCAGCAACATAAAGATTTAATTGCTGGAAGATGACTTCAGAGGTTACCTGGATACAAAGCAGAGAGTAGAATTCCTGTGACCCATAACTCTGTTGGCTGTGATGCTATGTGGTTTTCTTCCGTGCCTGTGTCATCTTTACCATACTAATCAGATATCCATTAGTTCGAACCTACTGATAATGGTATTCAGGCTATCCTCTAAGGAGATTGTCTTTGTTGTAGTAATTGTAGGTCCCTGTTGAATAGAATTCATTTGCAGCTTCGTTCATATAAGTTCATTGCTTTCATGTTTTAAGAGTATGTCAACATTATGAACTTTCAAACGAACGTTTTTGTGGGGATACTATCGTTTTTTTTATGCACTCCCGTACATAAGTGGCAGATTGCATCAAACTGCCTTTTTTCGAGCTTTTATCTAATGGCTAGGATGACAGTTTTAAAACTCTTATGAGGCCATCTGTCTTCGCAGTTCTTTATTGCGCTGAAGATTTTATTTACAAAGCAAAGCCACAGGACGGGATTAAGAGTTTGAAGAATATTTTTGTTCTAGCTGCTACGATAATAGTTGGGTTAATAGTCCTGATATTGCCTTAACTTGTTGGTGCTGCTTGTTGTTAATGTCGCAGGTTTTGATAAGACGGAGTTTGTTTAGTTCCATAACATGCTATGCTGGTCTCTCAACCGTTTGTCTTTGAAGCTTTGGGCTACCTTTTAAGATTGGCAAGTCATTTAGTATTTAGAAAAGAAGGAAACAGCGACGAGAGATAAGATAAATTAGTCAGTACTTTAAATTTTATGTCGCAGATCCACTAGTAAAATAAGGGTTTGGTTGATGCTGCATTCCGATCCGTGAGGTAGTTGTTACCGATACCTGTTCAACTGATTGGCTAGATTTTACCAAGGTGGTCTTCAGTGGAGCATCCGAATTTCGCACCTCTGAGAGAACCTACACATGTGCGATTAGGGAATATCTGGAGTCATGTGGATTTATACCTTTCGGAGTTGTGAACTCAGTATCCTTTTTATTGAGGACTTCAACTTGATTCTACCTCATGTCCTCAGCAAAGATGCACTTAGGCCTGTCTGTAACTGAAGAGTTCCGTTAATTTGTTAAGGCAGTTAATTTTGTACATGAAAACAATTAAGCTATCTATAAGCGCGTGTAAAATAAAACAATGGTCAGATTTCAGTGATACTAATGCATCCACTTATTCATTGGTACATTCGGAAGTTCAGATTACTCAAAGTTAATGAGGATGTTGATCAAAATCTAAATCCTATCCCAGTGACTTCGCTACGCTAATTAAAGCTTCGCGAACAATAAAGAACTCAGAAGTAAGACGGCCTAATAGAAGTCTGAAAATTGTCATCCTAGTCATTAGATTTACCCAAGAGGAGTCAGGTGGATGCAACCCGCCCCTTATAGACGTGAAAGTAAAAGACTGAACAATGATATCGTCACAACAAAACGTTCGTGTAAAATGTTCTTTTGTTGAGATACTCTAAAAACATGAAAGCAATGAACTTATACGACCAAGGCTGCGATTGCACTGTTTTCAACCGGGCCTACTAAAATTACAACAGCGACAATCTCCTTAGGGGATAGCCTGCATACCATTATCAGTCGTTTCGAACTAACGGATATCCAAACAGTTTTGAAAAGATGACACAGACACCAAAGAAAACCGCGTAGCTTCACAGCCAACAGAGATATGGTTCACATGAATTCTATTCCGTGCCTCTTATCCAGGTAACGTCTGAAGTGATCTTTCGGCAATTAAATCTCGTTAGAGCTGACAGTTCTTAGGAGCCAGCATTTGCAAAGAGTGAAAACTATTTCGAATAAAGTATCTCATCGTCAAAGTGCGACAAACAAACTTTATCTATCGCATCTCTTGCGCAAATCGCTCCTCTAGCTTTTGGTCATAGTGGTTGAGGCATGGCGCTCGTAGCTATAACCGAAGACCATCTGTGCCGGGCGGGCAATTGATTTTGGCCACTGCTTCCATCTAGATGACACTAAGGTCATCACCATGGCCATTACAAAACGAATAAAAGAATAACTGGAGGGTCTGTATTTCAATGCGGGCAGTATGAACCGCCATGTTAACTAAGATGCCAATTACAACGGCCGACGATAATGGATTACTGATACCTGATCCCTTCCCGCAACTGCAACTGGTAATGCAGTCGCCATGTTTCCAACTGATCCATCCTCCACCCTCAGCCAGCCGCAGTCTGTCGGAATAGTTTCCCTCAATCTTCCCTCCCTCCCCTCAGAATCCTACTAGTAGTTTGTACCCACCCAGCTTACACGCTTATCGTCTGTTCTGTCACATCAATTTGCCTTCTCTCGCAGTTTTATTTTCTATCTTGTTTTTAATCCCTTCGATGATGTATCGGTGTCACCAACTCAAAATTAACGAGTTCAACTCAGTTTGTTTCCGAAGAGAACTTCTGCCCTTTATCCGAGTGTCTATTGTCCATATTTGCGGTCGCATGCTTAGTAACAAACGTAACTTACAAATGATAGAACACAAGACAGAATAAGGCCTTCTTGTTTTCTGATATTCGTAGGGAAAACGGCTTAAGCTATTAAATGCTTCAAGATTTATGGATGACAAAAAAGGACAAGTGATATAATTTTGCATTAAAAACAAGGAATATTCGAGTGGCGCTTATAAGAAAAATTGATTTTATTAAGCTGGTATGGCCCTCTAATTCATTGCCATTGCGCTGCCTATTCCGCCTTCATTATCATTTTCCGTACGGCATGCAGCTCCAAATACTATTGTGAACACAAGGGCAACTGAAAGGTTCTTGATAAAGGAGATTGTTAGCAAAAATTTAACTCCAATGTGGTTAAGTTTCCTTCCACGTGGTTGCATATGCTAGTGGACTCGAACCGAACCTGCATTTCGAGTGGCTCTGCGATGATTTCCAGGAACTTTAAGTAAGGATTAAGTGAAAGTTCACGATCAAGGGTTGGGTAAGACTAATAAACGGGAGGTTTTTCCTATTACAGTGTCCTGCTGAAATGCACACATTGGCAATTTCGACCCCTTATTTCTTAGGACACAAGAATCGTCTGTCAGAACGTGGATAATAACAGTGAGGTTGGATGAGACATCAACACTTATCGTGGTCATGTTTGAAAGCAAATATTCCTCCTTTGGTTTTTTTAAATTATGAAGCTTTCCTGACAAAAATGACAAAATCAGGAGCGCCTTTCTGTTCTTCTCTCTTTACTAGCGCTATGGCAGCACTCGATTATTGTCAAACATTTCCTATAATTCATCCTTTTGTTTGCATTAGCTATTTGCCTGATTGTCAAATTGCTTTGGTAACGTCAATTTGTTATTTGAAAATTGGCTATGGATTTTCATTTTCGCGAAGAACAGAATTTGGTGCAGTGCACGCTACTAATGTACACGCTACTAATGTCCAACTGATTTAAATGCAACCTAAACTCCTATTCAGGAACTGCCCATCCCCACGGGAATCGCGGACATCGTGCTTTCGCAGATCGAGGAATGGACGAAGACCATGAAATTGCCGGTTCAGTACTGGGAAGATTTCGTCCAACTGATAGAGAAGAAAGCGAACCCCTTGTGTACGGAAGCTAATTTACGAGAAACTGTTCAGCTGCTGCAATATGCTGGTGACGTAAGTGTGCAAATCAAATCGTATTCTGCGAGTAAGTGATGCATATGCAAAAAAGTATTTCGGAGAAGGCCAAGGTTTTTATATTTAGCAAAATATACCATTAACATCCATGAATGCTTCCTTTAGAGAGTTAATTTGATTGAAAGCTAAGCACAAGCTTTGAGGTTAGCCTAGAAACTAAGACATTAACTACTGGTTTAGAAAAGTGAACTTTCTTTCTTCCGTCTTCCATCAACTATTTACCACTTTGGGGAGATAGACTTCAAAAAATAAAAACGAACAACAACTCAGTCAGTGCTAAATGGTACAAACCTTCACGTTCTCACAAAATAAAGCTGAAATTCAAAAGCGGGGTTCGGATGAAAAGGAAAAGAGCAGCAAGTTAAAAAATTATATCAAGCGGATAAAATTCGGGAATGTTTTAAACTACCTGTATAACATTGGTATGCTTAAAGTCATAATAAACAAATAAATACTTATTTTAAATAACTATCCATTGATTATGAAGAAAATAGAGCTTGATTAACTATTTGATGTTCATAAGCAAGGAATACATGTCACGGACAAAGAGAGAAACAGGTAAACGGATAATGATAAAGGGTTTTTCCATGGTTTGAAGTTTCCTTCAATGTGGATCGATCCTTCCACCACCGATGGCAAAGTGGACGACGCCACCGAGCCTCACTGACATCTATCCACTTTGTTAATATACTTTTTTCATTTAGGACCATAAACAAGGAAATGTTTACCGCTCACATTTTGGAAATTTTTTCGTTATCTTTGAAAAGCGTTAAAAATGCGCCAAACTAAAAGCAATGCTTGTAAAATAACCCATAAATCCGAACCTTTGTGTCACTTCTTCAACATGGGTTTTCAATTTTACGTCTTCAAGAAGATAATTTAGTCACAATGCTTTACAGTTGGTTGCCTTTTTGGGCCCGAAAATTAAATATTTCATTTCAGGACGCATAGTTTTTATCACTGTGCTCCCAACAAAACAGCTTTTTGTAATGATTCCATTACACACCACTTTCTAAGTCCCCATCACTTCTTGATAATGGCATCTCATTTTTATCCTACCTTTTTAAGTAGCCTGGTTTTAAACTGATTTTTTGTGCATTTTCTATCTATTTAGGTGCTTGTCTTAAATGCCAACGATGGGAATGACATCGTTGTACTCTCTCCGTGCTGGCTTCTCACAGATGTGATCGGCAACCTCTTCTCACAGGAAACCTTGCAGCATACACGAATCACTGGTAGTTTCACTACGGATGATCTGCAATTTATTGTGGCGGAAAACGATATGGATCTGGTAATAAAGGTCTTAGAGACCCTGGACTGTTGCGTGGCCTGTTTAGTACAGCCGGAAATTATGCCAGCAAAAGAGCGACGCAGGTCAATCTACTCCTTCTATGAAGACGCACTCTCAAATGCCGCCACTGTGTATGCTCATACCGGACAGGAACTCCAGCTTGAAATACCTCGACTTAACCTGATTCAGCTCTGCGAGGACGATTGGGGCAAATATCTGAAGGGCAGTAATATTCAGCGCACCGGCATTCAATTAAGGAGCTCTAATGACCAACTGATACATATCTTCCCGAGAATTCAGTGCAGACTTCGGCGGGCCATTCAGGAAATGGAATTTAGTCAGGAGGAAGCCATACTAGCAGATTACTTTCCTACCGTCATTAGGAACTGGCAGGCAGACCCAGAGGAAAACGTAGTCAGCGTACCGGAACTGCATCAGTGGATGAATGGTAGCAAGTTAAGCCTCTGCAGTGGCCTCGTCAACATCTTCGTGACTTGCGAAGAAGTAGAACAGGTAGGTGGTTTCCTTGAAGGATATGGAGAAGAGGCATGCTAAACCATTTCCAAAGTTTCAAACCATATTTTCCAGCCATGGTTCCAGATGATGTGCCTTTGTTCGGGTAGATGTTGTGCAGGGCGCCTGTAACCGACCATAAAATCGTATTCGTAGGAAAGGCACCTTATTATTTTGAGATCCGCTGCCTGGTCAGGTCAAAATTTACGGTCACCTATCCTTGAGTATGGGAGCTTCTAATCCGAACTTACCTATGCAGGACATCATTTCAACCGTGGATTTTTCCATCATATCGAGCATCTCATCCACGATTCACGATAGCTGATGTTGTTTTATCTGTACCGAGAGTTACAACGGATCTGATATAATTTTAACCACCTCACCATGCGAAGTTTGACTTCTTAGTCTTACGGATCAAGCAGCCGCTTGGAATTGATAATAGATCAGGGTATATTAGGGTATCATAGTACCCAATACATCTTTACGCACCTGTGATTCATCATATACGACAATAACCTTAGGAAAATAATCAAATGCCGAAATAATACCCAGACCACAGACTTGCACTGTAAACAAAGTTAATTGGCTAATGGTTTTTATCCACTCTTATGTCTAAAATGTGGTAAATCTTTTCAGAATTTAAAAAGTTTGTGGTACTCACTTAAACGTAAACTTCACACTTATTTTAAATTTGAGATTTATGCAGGTGAATAAATTATGTTTTAAGCCCTTTACTTAACTCAGGAATTAATACATAAATTTGAACTTAATTCGACATTGCAAAAAACATTCCTGTTTAGTCTGAGAGATGATATGACAAAGCAGTCTGAAATCCCCTTAATTTTGACAACAGGCCTGCATTATATTCATATTTTTTCCGACAGGCAGTTTATAAGATAAACGTACGAATTCTTTTGCGTACAATCAGACAAACGTTTGCCATTCGCTTTTCCAGAAAATCGTCGTTCATTGGCTTATAGTTTTGGGATGAAGCATATGCGGCATATTATTCTGATCTATAAAAAATTCATTGAAGTTATGCAATATGCTTAAATCATAAAATATGCATTGAGTGCTGACTGATGGTGTGCTGCACATAAATTAAACAGTTGTTTGCTATAAAGAAAATCATTTCAGAGCCGAATAGGCCATATAAATGTACAATCCAGTAATGAACTAAAATATATCTCTCGCTAAGGTTCAAGTAGACGACGTCACGTATGTGAACAAAAGGCCTTAATTATGCAATGGTATGTGCGAAACTTTGAACAGGCCATAGGTTTAAATTTGCCTTGTTCCCTCAGAGGTCAATTTTAAACTCAATGATTTAAACATAAGTATCAGCAGAACTGGCAAAAATAAAAGCAGGGTTGAAGTCAAGGAGGGACTTTCAGATTTGGACCTTAACTTGATAAAATAATTCAAATCTTCGTAACCACATCTCTTTCGGCCACATTCGGACTCTTGATTGCATCTGAAAGGAACGTTTAAATGAGGGTAACGCAATTACACCTTACCAGTGTGTACTTAAAAAAATATTCTAACATTTTTGATTTGCGTGAGCGTTTGTTTAACAGCCTTTTTTTGATTCTTTTGATTCATTGAGCACTTGCCAATCGTTAAAGCAGCAGCTGTTCAGTTGAAAAGTTAACATTACCTCCAATCCTTAATACTGAATGTGCACATTTTGTGACTTTGAATTACTGTAGATGGAATTTATGTCAAATACGTGACGAGATATTTGACCATCGCAATCGAAGTATTAAAACGACTGCTTTTCAGCTGCAGACAACTGGTCCCATCAGGCCTGAATACCCTCTTCCTTAACCATCTAAATAGACACGCAAAGTTATTAAATGGTACTCTTTCTAATGAGAAAAGATGTCCACACGTTTGAAAAAACAACTCTGACAACGTCTTCTAACCACTACTCTAAAATTTTTATGCCATATATTTCGCGAGTCTACGAGAGGAAAGGAAAATGAGGACTTTTTTATGTAGTCTAAGGTCAATTAGTCTCATTTGCATGAATTTCCTCCTTTTTGTCTTTCGGCAGACTAACTTTAAATAAAATAGAGTCAATACATGTTGCTAGTCAAGACAACGTGAGTGAAACGATTGGTTTCATTTTCTCGAGACTGGCCATTATACGAATTTGCCTCAGGACCAAATGAAACCGAGTGATTGGGTTCCGTACTACAAGGAGCAATTAACAATTTCTGAAAATGGAAGCAGGAATTTTAGGTTCCTGGCATGGTCTCGAATGCTTGTCAGTGTAAATCTCGCTTAAGACTAACCGATGGAATTTTTTAACCTTTAATTCTCCCCAAAGTTTCTTCTCCTATGAAGGTTTGATGCAGTAGTTTGTGGGTTTGAAACAAACACTGAGCTCTCGGAGTCGAAGCTGAATGTCTGCGTTTACTGACTTTGCCCATTTTAGGACTGCATTCGGCCTGTGCCGATGTTCCGGTGGGGGTTTCACGGTTGAGCTGGGCAATATAATGTTTTTATTTTGAGAATTACCGTTGTAGTTGCCAGTAAGATTAGACGTCATGCCAACATACTTTGATGGTCACAAGTACTCCCCAAAAAATATGAGAAAATAGTAAAACTATAGCGATACTAACCAATGATATAGGCAAATGCTTCAAATGGCACAAGGAAAGAGTGTAATACCAAACCAATAACTGTGTTCGCATCTTCTGATGAATGAATTTGGGTCCTGTTGGATATCATAACGACCACTATTATCCGCCGTGTGCAACAAAAAGAGAAAAAAATTGCGTTTTTAATTTTTCGTTTCTGTATTTGCAATTGAATCAGAGCCCGACGGACGAGTTAATCGGTCAATGACGTATTCACATATATGGACAACTATCTCCCACTGAATAATTTTCTACTTAGAACAGAAAGTACTGTTTACTTCTGCGTTCATACACAGAACCCTCTGCATTACGAACTGCTTCTCATCAAAAGCTATTGAAATCAACGTCTGGGTTAAGTCGGTTTCCTATTCTAGTTGCAAGTTTTCAGGTAATTAGTTGAATAGAGGGTGTAAGGGTAGCACCACACAGATAGCATTTGGTCGCTCCATTTGTCTCGTATGTGTGGTGAATGCTCCTGTGGCCGCCTCTAACTGGAACCCAACTCTCACCTGTGTCTCCTTGAAGTTGGGTTCTTCTCAGCTGCCACACCCCGGGCAACCGTCAAGACCTGCGGTCTTAACCAGGTGAGGGTTTCCGGTGTTGTGTGTGCCTCCACACCCGGTATGTCTGACTCCTGAATTTCCTACCGCCCCCTCTGAAAAGTCCTACAGTGCGGGCGACAGCAACCCCGTAGGCAGCCCAGGTATACTCGGGTCGTTCTCCCACTAAACCAAAACAGTGACTCAAAGTGGAGTTCGGCAGCCATCTGGGATGTCCGAACAGCCATTTTTAGGGACAGCACTGCTTGCCTCCTCGCGGAGGAAGGGGCTAGAAAAGGTGTCCTAAACAAATGCTGGTAATCACGTCTTCTGCAGCCGGCCGCGGCTCGCAGATCACAAAATACGCGGTCGTAAAACTCAAACAAACAACAATACCCCCGTCCCCATCCCCCTCGTCATACCCTCCAGGCTGCTCGGGGAAGTTCACTTACACTAGCAGTCTGGAATGTTCGTTCCATTTAAGACAATCCTAGGAGCAACCGACAGGAACGGAGGATGGCTCTAGTCGCTTGGGAACTGGCGCGCTACAATGTGAAAATTGCTGCTATCAACGCGATCCGATTCTCTGAGCAGGGTCAGCTGGAGGAGGTAGGTGCCGGCTACACCTTCTTCTGGAGCTGCCGGCCAAAAGCAGAGCGACGCGACGCTGGTGTTGCCTTTGCCATCCGGAACGACATCGTGGGACGTCTGCCCTATCTGCCACAGGGTATCAATGATCGCCTGATGAGCCTCCATCTGCCTCTTCGGGGAGACCAGTTCGCCACCATCATCAGCGCGTACGCTCCCCCAATGACGAGCTCTGATGCGGCGAAAAACAAATTCTACGAGGACCTGCACGCCCTGCTGGCGACTGTGCCGAATGAGGATAAGTTAATTGTCCTTGGTGACTTCAATGCCCAGGTCGGGACGGAGCACGCTGCCTGGCAGGGAGTGCTGGGTCCCCACGGTCTCAGTAGTTGTAACGATAACGGCCTCCTTCTTCTGCGCACGTGTGCGGAACACCGTCTCCTGCTGACCAACACCTTCTTTCGCCTTCAGACGCGGGAGAAGGCCACGTGGATGCACCCTCGGTCGCGGCGCTGGCATCTGCTGGACTATGTTCTCGTCTGCGGGCGAGATCGACATGACGTGCTGGTAACCAAGGCGATCCGCGATGCCAATGGTTGGACAGATCACCGCCTCGTCATCTCCCAGATGAGGCTCCGACTGCAACGCCGACGAAGGCCCCTAGGTAAGAGGCCTCCAGGTAAGGTAAATACTCTTTTGCTTAATTTGCCTGCTCACTGTTTTGATTTCAGCAACCAAATAACCGAGAAACCGGAGAACCTACATGCTCCAGATAATTATACCACCGTGGAGACACGATGGTGTCAACTTGGAAATGTAATCCAGTCCACCGCCCTCTAAGTCCTCGGACGCGAACACCCTCAACACCAGGACTGGTTTGACGACAATGACGCTGACATCAGCAACTTTCTCGCGGATAAGAATGGACTACACAAAGCCTACATGGACCTTCTGACTGACGCCACCAAAGCAGCCTTCTTCAGATGCCGGCGCCTTGTACAGCAATGGCTGCGGGAGATGCTAGATGCCCAGATGATCCGAATGGCTGAGGAAATCCAGATGTATGCAGACCGCAATAAAATAAAAAACTTATTCAAAGCAATCAAGGTCATCTACGGTCCGTGTATAGAGGACCGCACCACCGCTTAGCTCTGACGGCACAACACTGCTGACAGAGAAATCGCAACTTCTAAAGTGTTTTTAATTGCTTATCAGCCATCTCCGATGCTGCCATTGGCCGGCTCCCTCAAGTGGACACGAACAATGACCTGAATCTGCCGCCTTACCTACCAGAAACCATCCGGGCCGTGCAACAGATTTCTAGCGGTAATGCACCGGGATCCGACGAAATCCCACCTGACGTCTACAAGCACGGTGGTTCGTGGCTGATGGCAGAACTCACAACACTCTTCCAGGAGATGTGGCGCCAAGGACAACTTCCTCAGGATTTCAAAGACGCGACCATTGTCCATCTCTACAAACGATAGAGGAACCGGCAATTCTGTGATAATCACAGAGGCATCTCGTTGCTCAAAATTGCTGGAAAGATCTTCGCCTGTATCCTTCTCGATCGTCTGAACGGTCACCTAGAGCAGGGCCTGCTCCCGGAAAGCCAATGTGGCTTCCGCCGACACCACGGAACAATCGATATGATCTTTGCCACCCGGCAGCTACAAGAGAGGTTTCAGCGCATTTTCCTCACTATAAACAATCTGATGCGCTTGAAACTATCATGGTGCGCTAAAAGCCATGGTTTGAAAGGTTGCCAACTGACGGGATAACTCGGACCGCGTGGTCAGCCCAATGTGTTTTGTGGGGAGTGGCTGACAGGCGTACTGAGAGTCAGGCTGCAATGGCTCCTTTTTAATTTGGCCTTTATGGCACTCTCACTCCGTGGGATCCAAGCCGAGTGTGGTGGTACACCCAGGGGGGGCTCCGGTCAAGCCAGCCACCTGCGCCCTCTCCCATCTCCGGTATTCTTGACTGTCGTGACACCGGGCTCAGGTGGGGGAGGAGAGAAAGCGGTTGCTGCAGCTCAAGGCTACTATCACTTAAAAGTAATTCACGCGGAAGTCAACGTCCCTGCACCACCTTTTGTGGAGCATACGGTGGACCTCGTCAAAATCGACGATCTTACTGTCATCAGTTGAATAATCAGATTCTATATTGGGTG
Organism: Schistocephalus solidus; assembly: GCA_017591395.1. Lineage (NCBI taxonomy): Eukaryota > Metazoa > Platyhelminthes > Cestoda > Diphyllobothriidea > Diphyllobothriidae > Schistocephalus > Schistocephalus solidus. Next base: position 33,971 of record WEDG01007925.1, read on the forward strand.
CCATGCAATCAAGTTCCAGATTATTCAATGGCTCATAGAGAAGACGCTAAAAAGCGTAAGTTAATGATCCTCATTTCCGTCGCATATTAATTTATGTTAATGTAATTTCCGCAAATTAGCAAATTGACAGAGCAAACTTGTGAGGTTAACCATCTAGTCCAAAAGCTCCGTCGATAAAATAGGCCTAATAATCTGTCTCGTTTGTCTCAAACACAACTAAATAAGTGGAATGATAATCAAAGGCAATGGCTCAGAGGCTAAAGTTTGATATTTCAGGAAACCAGCCCGTTATAAGGTAGCTTGAACCTTCCAATCTTTAGTTCAAACCCTCATTTGCAGAAAATGATGCAAGATGTCATACGGAGAAATGTATTGTGTGACAAATATTGAACTGTAGTTTCAGACAGCAATTGACACCGAGAGCCCAGAATTTGGTTTAACGGTGTTTGGTCAAACACAAGAAAGGGGGTGTAGTTTCGACTGCTTATATATATATACATATATATGAATAGTTGAGGTAGTATGCATTCCGAGATGATAAATGAAGAAAGAAGGCTCGTCGGAAAATCGAGGTTTACTCGTGAATTTTCAAGCTGGTTACACCAACCCGTCGTCAGACGAAATGAGAAGTAAGAGTTGGGATTGTCACGCTGGAGGGTTTAGGGGCCGAGAGGTTACATCGACAGACTGACGCCATGGGGGGTTTTGGGGGCCGTGAATCCTGTTACGATAGCTGTCGCATGTAAGGGGAGGGGTGCTAGAGTTATGATAGCAAGTCAAGTGGCGGGAGATGCAGAGTCAGCGAGGATACACTTGGCTGGGCACGGATTAGCAATGTTGATTTTAAGGTGGGCGCAAGTCAGTGGACCGTGCACGCAGACCTTCGTAATGCGCATCCAGATCGACGTGGCGGTTGATACTGTTTGTGCCGGAGTGCCAAGCTTCGAGGAATTCGCGTGCCTGTTTGGTGCTAGCCATGGCGACCACTTCCGTTCCCTCCCAATTGAAGCGGTGGTCGCAATCAACGGCGTGCGCAAACACGAGAGACAAGGGATCGCGTCGGCGGATGGCCAGTTTGTGTTCATTTATGCGGGTCCCGAGTCGTCGGCCTGTATGGCCTACATAAGCGCAAGAGCAATTCGCACATGGAATGCGGTAAATAACATTGGTTTGTTGCTCTTTTGGGTACGGGATCTTTAACACGTGATAGTGCTGCCCGCAGGGAGGACGCTGGCTTGTGAGCGATGCAGATACCAAATCGGTCTAGTTGTCGGGCGATCGTTTCCGAAATGCCCTGCATGTATGGCAATGAAACGAATTTCCTCGGTACTACTTCTCCATTAGAGCTCTGATATTGTGGTTGCCTGTGACTTCGGAGACAGTTTTTCACGAAGCTCATCGGATATCCGTTAGATCGGAATAGTTTGTATAAATAGGCAAGTTCTTTTTTAAGTAGATACTCGCTGTTACAGTACCGGGAGGCGCGGTGAAAAAAGAGCTCGAACGCAGCTTCGTTTGTGGGCAGCAGGATGATTGCTCCCATAGTTCAGGATTATTTCGGCATTTGAGTCTTTTCTGTGGACGCTGGTTGCGAGCTGGCCATCACTCAATCTTTGCACCATGACGTCAAGAAATGGGAGGATGTCGCCTGTTGCTCCTTCGCGGGTGAATTGTATAGCAGGGAAGACACCATTAAGACTTTCATGCAGCCGTTCCACTTCGCAGTTGTTAATGACCACGAAGGTATCATCTACGTAGCGAAGCCACATTTTTGGCCTGAGGTTTTGAATCACAGCTTCTTCTAGACGTTGTAAGACTAGCTCGGCAAGTAGCCCCGATATCGGTGAGCCCATTGGAGTACCCTTGACCTGTCGGTAATGCTTACCGTCGAATTGACAATAATTCTTAAGGCAGAGCCAGAGCATGTCTAAAACGTGCTGCGTTGGAATGTCTATTGGCGTTTCTTCTAGACGTCGAGCTACACTCTCAATTGCCAGGTTATGTGGTATTGAGGAAAAAAGAGCAACCACATCAAACGATAGAATGCATTCATCAGGACTTACATTAAGGCCTTGAATTCTTTGAAGAAAAAGCATGCGAGTTGCTGATGCTGTACTGTGAACCATTACTAAGGTGCTTTAGGCGTTTGTATAACCATTTGGCAAGGTTATAAGTAGGCGATCCAATGAGTGGCACTATGATCCTCAAGGGTGCGTCCGCTTTGTGAATCTTTGGAAGACCATAGGCACGTGCAATGCGCGGATCATTGAGAGTTAGAAATGTAGCGTCCGCGGGGCTTATGAGTTTCATTCTAGTGAGCTCATTCACCTTCTTCTTTACGGATGCAGCCTGTTTTTTCGTTGGATCCTCAGCAACGGGGATGTAGGCCTCCCTGTCATGAAAAGCTTGATTGGCCTTATTGACATAGTCAATCTTGTCCATGATGACGGTAGCACCACCTTTGTCAGCAGGTACAACGACGATACTGTCGTCCGACTTAAGGGAGCGTAATCCCTTATCTTCTTCCATTGACAAGGTTTTCTGAGGTTTTTCTTTTTCGGAGGAGGCCAGTAGCACAGCTGCGTATATCAGCACGCATGTCCTCAGGGATGGATGAGGTTAGTAGGAGGGATTCAAGGCCGGCTAAGAAGCTCGTAGGTGCAGCATCGGTATGACTAAACCTTATGCCTTTCGACAGCAGGCTTGTTTCGGCGGGGGGTGAGACTCCTTTTCGAAAGGTTCACAACTCTTGTAGACATAGTACTATCGTTGAGGAGATGTAGAAGAGCTTGGAGCTTGTCTTGAAGATCGGCTCGCTTCTTCATACGAGCATCCTTGGTGGTGGCATTTATGCGCTGCAGTACGTTTTCAAAAATATCTTCAGGTAGGGATGAAACGCACCGGGACCTAAGGTCAGAGATAATTGCTTCAAATCGACGAAGACGATTGTGGACGTCAGATATAATCGCACTCAGAACACGAAATCCGTATTTGCGAGCGAGCAATCTCCCAGCCTCATTTGCAGTGTGGGTTTAAATCGAAGAGACTTTGGAAGGATGCCATGATCACGACAGCGATGGAGAAAACTCAGTTGTTCAAGCGTTGTCGCCTCCCTCTGCGAGAACTTCTCCCAACGTCTGGTTAGAATAAGCGTTTGACGCCCAAAAATATGTTGAATAGTTGAGGTAGTATGCATTCCGAGATGATAAATGAAGAAAGAAGGCTCGTCGGAAAATCGAGGTTTACTCGTGAATTTTCAAGCTGGTTACACCAACCCGTCGTCAGACGAAATGAGAAGTAAGAGTTGGGATTGTCACGCTGGAGGGTTAAGGGGCCGAGAGGTTACATCGACAGACTGACGCCATGGGGGGTTTTGGGGGCCGTGAATCCTGTTACGATAGCTGTCGCATGTAAGGGGAGGGGTGCTAGAGTTATGATAGCAAGTCAAGTGGCGGGAGATGCAGAGTCAGCGAGGATACACTTGGCTGGGCACGGATTAGCAATGTTGATTTTAAGGTGGGCGCAAGTCAGTGGACCGTGCACGCAGACCTTCGTAATGCGCATCCAGATCGACGTGGCGGTTGATACTGTTTGTGCCGGAGTGCCAAGCTTCGAGAAATTCGCGTGCCTGTTTGGTGCTAGCCATGGCGACCACTTCCGTTCCCTCCCAATTGAAGCGGTGGTCGCAATCAACGGCGTGCGCAAACACGAGAGACAAGGGATCGCGTCGGCGGATGGCCAGTTTGTGTTCATTTATGCGGGTCCCGAGTCGTCGGCCTGTATGGCCTACATAAGCGCAAGAGCAATTCGCACATGGAATGCGGTAAATAACATTGGTTTGTTGCTCTTTGGGTACGGGATCTTTAACACGTGATAGTGCTGCCCGCAGGAGGACGCTGGCTTGTGAGCGATGCAGATACCAAATCGGTCTAGTTGTCGGGCGATCGTTTCCGAAATGCCCTGCATGTATGGCAATGAAACGAATTTCCTCGGTACTACTTCTCCATTAGAGCTCTGATATTGTGGTTGCCTGTCACTTCGGAGACAGATTTCACGAAGCTCATCGGATATCCGTTAGATCGGAATAGATTGTATAAATAGGCAAGTTCTTTTTTAAGTAGATACTCGCTGTTACAGTACCGGGAGGCGCGGTGAAAAAGAGCTCGAACGCAGCTTCGTTTGTGGGCAGCAGGATGATTGCTCCCATAGTTCAGGATTATTTCGGCATTTGAGTCTTTTCTGTGGACGCTGGTTGCGAGCTGGCCATCACTCAATCTTTGCACCATGACGTCAAGAAATGGGAGGATGTCGCCTGTTGCTCCTTCGCGGGTGAATTGTATAGCAGGGAAGACACCATTAAGACTTTCATGCAGCCGTTCCACTTCGCAGTTGTTAATGACCACGAAGGTATCATCTACGTAGCGAAGCCACATTTTCGGCCTGAGGTTTTGAATCACAGCTTCTTCTAGACGTTGTAAGACTAGCTCGGCAAGTAGCCCCGATATCGGTGAGCCCATTGGAGTACCCTTGACCTGTCGGTAATGCTTACCGTCGAATTGACAATAATTCTTAAGGCAGAGCCAGAGCATGTCTAAAACGTGCTGCGTTGGAATGTCTATTGGCGTTTCTTCTAGACGTCGAGCTACACTCTCAATTGCCAGGTTATGTGGTATTGAGGAAAAAAGAGCAACCACATCAAACGATAGAATGCATTCATCAGGACTTACATTAAGGCCTTGAATTCTTTGAAGAAAAGCATGCGAGTTGCTGATGCTGTACTGTGAACCATTACTTAGGTGCTTTAGGCGTTTGTATAACCATTTGGCAAGGTTATAAGTAGGCGATCCAATGAGTGGCACTATGATCCTCAAGGGTGCGTCCGCTTTGTGAATCTTTGGAAGACCATAGGCACGTGCAATGCGCGGATCATTGAGAGTTAGAAATGTAGCGTCCGCGGGGCTTATGAGTTTCATTCTAGTGAGCTCATTCACCTTCTTCTTTACGGATGCAGCCTGTTTTTTCGTTGGATCTTCAGCAACGGGGATGTAGGCCTCCCTGTCATGAAAAGCTTGATTGGCCTTATTGACATAGTCAATCTTGTCCATGATGACGGTAGCACCACCTTTGTCAGCAGGTACAACGACGATACTGTCGTCCGACTTAAGGGAGCGTAATCCCTTATCTTCTTCCATTGACAAGGTTTTCTGAGGTTTTCTTTTTCGGAGGAGGCCAGTAGCACAGCTGCGTATATCAGCACGCATGTCCTCAGGGATGGATGAGGTTAGTAGGAGGGATTCAAGGCCGGCTAAGAAGCTCGTAGGTGCAGCATCGGTATGACTAAACCTTATGCCTTTCGACAGCAGGCTTGTTTCGGCGGGGGTGAGACTCCTTTTCGAAAGGTTCACAACTCTTGTAGACATAGTACTATCGTTGAGGGGATGGAGAAGAGCTCTGAGCTTGTCTTGAAGATCGGCTCGCTTCTTCATACGAGCATCCTTGGTGGTGGCATTTATGCGCTGCAGTACGTTTTCAAAAATATCTTCAGGTAGGGATGAAACGCACCGGGACCTAAGGTCAGAGATAATTGCTTCAAATCGACGAAGACGATTGTGGACGTCAGATATAATCGCACTCAGAACACGAAATCCATATTTGCGAGCGAGCAATCTCCCAGCCTCATTTGGCAGTGTGGGTTTAAATCGAAGAGACTTTGGAAGGATGCCATGATCACGACAGCGATGGAGAAAACTCAGTTGTTCAAGCGTTGTCGCCTCCCTCTGCGAGAACTTCTCCCAACGTCTGGTTAGAATAAGCGTTTGACGCCCAAAAATATGTTGAATAGTTGAGGTAGTATGCATTCCGAGATGATAAATGAAGAAAGAAGGCTCGTCGGAAAATCGAGGTTTACTCGTGAATTTTCAAGCTGGTTACACCAACCCGTCGTCAGACGAAATGAGAAGTAAGAGTTGGGATTGTCACGCTGGAGGGTTTAGGGGCCGAGAGGTTACATCGACAGACTGACGCCATGGGGGGTTTTGGGGGCCGTGAATCCTGTTACGATAGCTGTCGCATGTAAGGGGAGGGGTGCTAGAGTTATGATAGCAAGTCAAGTGGCGGGAGATGCAGAGTCAGCGAGGATACACTTGGCTGGGCACGGATAAGCAATGTTGATTTTAAGGTGGGCGCAAGTCAGTGGACCGTGCACGCAGACCTTCGTAATGCGCATCCAGATCGACGTGGCGGTTGATACTGTTTGTGCCGGAGTGCCAAGCTTCGAGGAATTCGCGTGCCTGTTTGGTGCTAGCCATGGCGACCACTTCCGTTCCCTCCCAATTGAAGCGGTGGTCGCAATCAACGGCGTGCGCAAACACGAGAGACAGGGGATCGCGTCGGCGGATGGCCAGTTTGTGTTCATTTATGCGGGTCCCGAGTCGTCGGCCTGTATGGCCTACATAAGCGCAAGAGCAATTCGCACATGGAATGCGGTAAATAACATTGGTTTGTTGCTCTTTGGGTACGGGATCTTTAACACGTGATAGTGCTGCCCGCAGGAGGACGCTGGCTTGTGAGCGATGCAGATACCAAATCGGTCTAGTTGTCGGGCGATCGTTTCCGAAATGCCCTGCATGTATGGCAATGAAACGAATTTCCTCGGTACTACTTCTCCATTAGAGCTCTGATATTGTGGTTGCCTGTGACTTCGGAGACAGTTTTCACGAAGCTCATCGGATATCCGTTAGATCGGAATAGTTTGTATAAATAGGCAAGTTCTTTTTTAAGTAGATACTCGCTGTTACAGTACCGGGAGGCGCGGTGAAAAAGAGCTCGAACGCAGCTTCGTTTGTGGGCAGCAGGATGATTGCTCCCATAGTTCAGGATTATTTCGGCATTTGAGTCTTTTCTGTGGACGCTGGTTGCGAGCTGGCCATCACTCAATCTTTGCACCATGACGTCGAGAAACGGGAGGATGTCGCCTGTTGCTCCTTCGCGGGTGAATTGTATAGCAGGGAAGACACCATTAAGACTTTCATGCAGCCGTTCCACTTCGCAGTTGTTAATGACCACGAAGGTATCATCTACGTAGCGAAGCCACATTTTTCGGCCTGAGGTTTTTGAATCACAGCTTCTTCTAGACGTTGTAAGACTAGCTCGGCAAGTAGCCCCGATATCGGTGAGCCCATTGGAGTACCCTTGACCTGTTGGTAATGCTTACCGTCGAATTGACAATAATTCTTAAGGCAGAGCCAGAGCATGTCTAAAACGTGCTGCGTTGGAATGTCTATTGGCGTTTCTTCTAGACGTCGAGCTACACTCTCAATTGCCAGGTTATGTGGTATTGAGGAAAAAGAGCAACCACATCAAACGATAGAATGCATTCATCAGGACTTACATTAAGGCCTTGAATTCTTTGAAGAAAAAGCATGCGAGTTGCTGATGCTGTACTGTGAACCATTACTAAGGTGCTTTAGGCGTTTGTATAACCATTTGGCAAGGTTATAAGTAGGCGATCCAATGAGTGGCACTATGATCCTCAAGGGTGCGTCCGCATTGTGATATTTTGGAAGACCATAGGCACTTGCGATGCGCGGATCACTGAGAGTTAGAAATTTAGCGTCCGCGGGGCTTATGAGTTTCATTCTAGTGAGCTCATTCACCTTCTTCTTTACGGATGCAGCCTGTTTTTCGTTGGATCCTCAGCAACGGGGATGTAGGCCTCCCTGTCATGAAAAAGCTTGATTGGCCTTATTGACATAGTCAATCTTGTCCATGATGACGGTAGCACCACCTTTGTCAGCAGCTACAACGACGATACTGTCGTCCGACCTAAGGGAGCGTAATCCCTTATCTTCTTCCATTGACAAGGTTTTCTGAGGTTTTCTTTTTCGGAGGAGGCCAGTAGCACAGCTGCGTATATCAGCACGCATGTCCTCAGGGATGGATGAGGTTAGTAGGAGGGATTCAAGGCCGGCTAAGAAGCTCGTAGGTGCAGCATCGGTATGACTAAACCTTATGCCTTTCGACAGCAGGCTTGTTTCGGCGTGTGGTAGACTCCTTTTCGAAAGGTTCACAACTCTTGTAGACATAGTACTATCGTTGAGGGGATGGAGAAGAGCTTGGAGCTTGTCTTGAAGATCGGCTCGCTTCTTCATACGAGCATCCTTGGTGGTGGCATTTATGCGCTGCAGTACGTTTTCAAAAATATCTTCAGGTAGGGATGAAACGCACCGGGACCTAAGGTCAGAGATAATTGCTTCAAATCGACGAAGACGATTGTGGACGTCAGATATAATCGCACTCAGAACACGAAATCCGTATTTGCGAGCGAGCAATCTCCCAGCCTCATTTGGGCAGTGTGGGTTTAAAGCAAAGAGACTTTGGAAGGATGCCATGATCACGACAGCGATGGAGAAAACTCAGCTGTTCAAGTGTTGCCGCCTCCCTCTGCGAGAACTTCTCCCAACGTCTGGTTAGAATAAGCGTTTGACGCCCAAAAATATGTTGAATAGTTGAGGTAGTATGCATTCCGAGATGATAAATGAAGAAAGAAGGCTCGTCGGAAAATCGAGGTTTACTCGTGAATTTTCAAGCTGGTTACACCAACCCGTCGTCAGACGAAATGAGAAGTAAGAGTTGGGATTGTCACGCTGGAGGGTTTAGGGGCCGAGGGGTTACATCGACAGACTGACGCCATGGGGGGTTTTGGGGGCCGTGAATCCTGTTACGATAGCTGTCGCATATATATATATATATTAATAATGTGGAACCGACAAAGACAAGGGAGACCGGAATGGCCATTTCTGGCTTATTAGCCGTCATCAGCCAGTCATACCCAATCCCAAGTGTGGAACACCTGGGATTCGAACCCGCGACCTTTGGTATTTGAGTCGAACGCACTACCATTGAGCCACGGGCTCGTTGCTTTGTCGGTTGCGATCGGGAATATGATGATAGTGTGTGGCTCACCGATCTGCTTAAAGGAACATTTATGTTCCGTTGTGCCCTGGAACTCAGACTAGAGAGCTCACAGGCAGTCGCATAGCGACGTGTAGCATATGTTAATAATGTGGAACCGACAAAGACAAGGGAGACCGGAATGGCCATTTCTGGCTTATTAGCCGTCATCAGCCAGTCATACCCAATCCCAGGGCACAACGGAACATAAATGTTCCTTAAGCAGATCGGTGAGCCACACACTATCATCATATTCCCGATCGCAACCGACAAAGCAACGAGCCCGTGGCTCAATGGTAGTGCGTTCGACTCAAATACCAAAGGTCGCGGGTTCGAATCCCAGGTGTTTCACACTTGGATTGGGTATGACTGGCTGATGACGGCTAATAAGCCAGAAATGGCCATTCCGGTCTCCCTTGTCTTTGTCGGTTCCACATTATTAACATATGCTACACGTCGCTATGCGACTGCCTGTGAGTACTCTAGTCTGAGTTCCAGGGCACAACGGAACATAAATGTTCCTTAAGCAGATCGGTGAGCCACACACTATCATATATATATATATATATATATATATATATATATATATATATATATATATATATAGATGGGGCGTTTTCCTTTCTCCTCTCTTCGATTTAGAGAGGAAACCTATCAAAAGATGGATTTTACTAGTTTTCCAGGGCTCGCTTGCCACCTTAAACAAGTTACAGTACGAATTGGAGTTGTAAACCATATCATTTTCTTTTTATTTTCTTACTTTGAGCATGGATTTGGACATGTGACATAAAGATTGAAGAAAATATTTTCTATCTATTGAACGCATTTAAAAATATTTGAAAAAAAATCGCAGTAGTTTTATCTATGTATGCAGTTTCTTGATTGATTTCTGGCTAATTTAAGGATGGATTTAAATAGCTTAAAAACATATCTGTTTGAACTGTAATCCTTCCTTGATTAATTTAATGAGTCCACAGACCACTTAATACTGGAGTACCTTGTAGCCACAGCGGCAAGTTATTTGTTGAGTGAGTACATCGATCACGTTACGCGACCTGCGTATCTCATTGTGCTAAGTGGTCCTATCAGGAATCCCGTGAGCATTTGCTAAGTGACTTGTAATAAATGCAGTTAACAATTACTGCCAATAAACCCGTGGCTCATTGGCTACAGCTTCGAACTTGTTACCAACAAACGCTAGTTTGAACCTCGGGGGGCTATGGCTTGTGATGACAGTTAAGAAGCAAGAAATTCCTATTCTGACCTTATTCTTAACTACTCAGAATCAAGTGAGTTTAATGCTGTACAATTGCGTTAAACTTAGTTCTGAAAGCGGGAACTTTTTGAAGAGGTCAGCTAAATATCGTTATGAATTTTGACAAATTTACCTAAACGAAGTCCTTTATCCCTTGGTCCTTTATTCTTTTAGAAGAAACAAATGCAGTATTTCGAAGCAAACACGAACTCAAAATTTCTCAGTTGCCACTTATTTCAGTATCTTAGCTTTTCGGCACTGACGTTTTATGGTTGTGTATATCCATTTATACCCTGACAATTAACGTGAATTAATGTTGCACTTGGGAAACGGATATATATTTTTAACAGTTTCATGTACAAATCCATAAGTTTTTGAAATAAGCAGACAATTAATTGTTCAAAATCTTTTGAAGGTTGAGATATATATTTTTCCCATTTATATCTCTGGCTTGTTGAAATTTAGCTGTACATACCCACCAGAATCTCGCAAAATGTTGCAATAAAGCAGAAGATTTTAAAAATAAAAGTTTTTTAAACTAGCGGACCATTGGTTGAAATATCACAGACATTTACTTAACTGCAAGAGGATTTAAATTGAATTTTCTTTGTTTGGAATATTAAAATTTGAAATTTATATTTGGTAAGCGTTGGCAAGGCACTGTTTAAAAAACATAAGTAACGAAATAAAGTTATGACAATGTGTGCAGCTAAAATGTACAAATATTGAATAAGGTAGGCAGAAATTGTCCTGTTAGATCAACAGCTAGCGATCTTTTGAAATTAATAGTGAACTAGAAAAAAAAGGCAGTGAAAATAAACTCCTCCATTGAAAATGGAGGCAGAGGTCAATAAGCTTCCCTTTTCAAAAAGAGGGTAGGAGAAAAAACTGCTAAGGAAAATAAAGTTAGGTGGTAGTGTAGGCTTATACTGCAGTAGAATTTAAAAATGAGATAATGAAACGTCTATATGGTTCGTTCTTGATCACTCTGACGCATGAAATAAAATCTTGTGAAAAGAATTTAGTGAACTTGAGGCCTCAGCATCTTTGGATCCAAAATTGAATTCTGATGATGATAAGTATCCAAAGAAATGGCAGCATTTTAGACTGTGGACATTCGGATGTGTACGTCCAAATGACTTCATCTTTTGAATGACTGGTGACAAAAGGAGACATCATGGTTCATAGGGGAACTTTGGTGGTAAAAAAATGGTTTCAAGAGAGCCAGTTAAATTCCCGATGGTCCTTTCTCCGAGTCATGGAGAAAGCTGTTCGGAAAAGATAAAGGAAAATAAAAGGTTAATACAATCACTGTTAAGATAAATGTGCAGTCTTCGCTTGAAAGCAGATAGACTAGTTAACGACCTAATTCCAATTGGCAAATTATTGCAAAGAAAGCTATACCTAGAAGCAAAAACGAGAGAGCGTTTACACGTGGAGGATGCAGGGGGAGGTATAATTAATGTAGAATTTCTTAGGTTGTAAGGAAGACTAACGGGGGTAATGATAGAAAGCTTGGAGAGTTTTGAGCTATTATTTAGTTGAAAAAGGAGACAAAAGCCTGCTTCCAATCTCCTGATCCAAAGAAATTTAAGCCAAAGCAGCTGGTATCTGGTATAGTAAAAAGTATTTTAAAAAGTCGGATAAAAGAGGAGTTTTATGTGAAATGTCTTTGGACATTGTCAATTTTTGAACGACTACATTCGTTAATTAAATCGTAGAAAGGACAGCAAAATTCATACAGGTTTAATATTCGCAAAGCAAAATATTAACTTGCATTAATGTGTAATATTCTTGGTAAGGCATCAATTAATATAACCCGAAATAAGTGCTCTTACCACTTTCATAGCCAAATATTATTTCTCCAAAGTACTGTAAAAGTGAATAACCATGGGTTTGCATCTCAACACTAAGACACTAGATTATACTTTTATGCGAATATCTCCGGTGTTGTTGCTACTGTTTAATGAGATTAAGATTCTGAATTGCCAGGAAAATCAACGCATTCTGTTGTCGACCGCATTTCCTTATTAAAACAATTTATTTTTTTTCCTGTGCACAATGTTTAGGCCATTGAGATAAAAGTTGAAACTTTTGAAAAGAAGGCACTCCTTGCGTTCACCTACTTGCACGACACAATATCTCTGGTTCGTACTACTCTGGACGCTTTGTGTTCACGGCTCTTCCTCTCAAATTATCTTCTTTCCTTCACTGGAACCGATGATGGTAAGGTCTGCAAAGAGCTAATATCACACCCAGCCCTCTTCCAACTGTTGCAAAACGAATACACCGAGATGGCTGAATCCCCCCGGGACGTCTCCTTACGGTCTGCGGACGCCTCAGACGGTTTATCTTACTCCGCATTCCTCTTCAAGAGCCTCTTTTTACAGAACCCACATTTGGCTGCAGTATGCATCTACGGCGAGAAAATTCCGGCCTCCTGGGTGCGCTACGAGATTCTTCTGCAAGTATGCACCACAATTGGTAAAAACGATGGCATTGACTTTGCTCAGCTTCGAATTCTCTCTGACCTGTTAGGCGTGGAAGAAGGGGTTAACGAGACGCTGATAAAGGGACACGACTATGTCCTTCTCCTCAATGCTCTGCTTTGTGTCCTGCTGAAGTGGCGGGCTTCAAAGGGGGCCAGAGTTGGTGAGCTGGTAGACGCCTTCCGAAACATTGGCCAGTATTCTATTGCGTCACAGATTATTGAGCAGCTTCCAGTGTTTGTCCTTCGAGATGAATCCCTTGAGAATGAACAGGCAACTTGAAACTGCATGCGGGAATTTCTGGATGCTGCTTTTTGTGTGAAACCCTCTAATGCACATTCGAATTTATTCTTACTTCTCCACACAGACATTCCAATTTTATTTTCCCAAAATGGAAGACCCAGTTTAATGTTTCACAATAATCACAGTCTCAGTTGCATCATTTTGCATAAAGCAGCAAAAATTGTTGGTTTAAAGGCCTTCGATTTCCGTTTGGACGTTGACTGTTACCAACAAACAATATTAAAGCAAATATTAACATTTTACCCGTCTAAATGGCCCTACGGAAGACAAGAATTACTGATAAACTAGGCTTGTTTTGGGAGAAATCTCGAGTGTTTGGCATTTAAGCGATGATGTACCAGCCTTCGGATTTTCACCTTAAAGCAAACCTTATTCGAAATATGGACTTGTTTCTTGTCTAGCTCTCACAGGTTCCACAAAATCGAGCGACGGCTAATTTAGTGCGTTTTAATATCCCGGGCATTTTACAGAAAATATTTTTAATCACAGCCTAGCATTTGCGATCCTAAAATGAAGTCAGTTATGTTATTATTTATTGAAATATATATATAATTAACAAGTAAAATCTACAATTACAGAGTCAAACATGAACTAAATTGATTTATAATCATTGAATGACTTACGTCTTTTGATGGAATACATGTTCTTAAGTCCCTGCTTCACCCAAGTGATAAAGCTTTCTTTCATGAGTACAGGAAATGCGTAATTAAAATTTGAAAACTTCGTTACCAAGCTTTCAATTCCGGTTGTAGTCTCAGTTCGCTTATTAACACCTTTAAAGTGAATTCATTTTCACCAGTGGTATTATTTAACTGACTAGGGGGTGAGCGTGTTTCAGTTAATTATGCTCTTAGGCAAGTAACATAGAAAGCTTTCAGTGAAAAGTAATGATGTTTGACCTCTCGTTAAACCTTTTGGCTACAAGAAATGCAGAATGTATACGAACTGATGATTCTTTAGGAAATAACTAAATACATGCAGCTCTTTTGGTCGTGATGAAAACGTCTTATTTGAAAATATATGAAGGATTTTATTCAAACTTTATCGTTTGCCCAGATATTCTAAGAAAAATGTCTGACATACATCTGAATAAGTTCCGTTAACCAAAGACTCGGACATGCTCAAAGATACTTCCAAAAAGTTTAAAAAATTAAAAGCCTTGCTTTTCCTGTCATGCCTCTTCCTCCAGGCTGTTTCAAAAACCACAGTCTTGGCAGGCATGTTAGTTGATCTTGTGCATTAGAACCAAGGTTTAAATAAAGGTTTTATAAATCAAAAATATAATAATATATACAAGGCACAAAGATTTACCCAGAGGTTTTACATCTGTGTATCGAGCTATTATGGCTAACTACAAAAAAAATGACAATCATGTAAAGAGACGTCAAGAGATTTCTGCGGATGATGCAGAAAGTTGACCAAACTCGTGGGGTTTTTTGACGGGTCTGCAAGATGAACACCATGTTTCCCTCGTTGTAATAAAACTAACGCATTCTTCACAAGTTTTATTTGCATAGAGTTAATATATAACTTATTACATTTGGCTTTTCGGGAAACGCGTAATGGGAATCACTGGCTGCGGGCCACCATAGCAACCATACGTTTAGGATGTCAATCAGTGAATTAAAATTGTGCAATCATGAAGTGAAGTCTTACATGATGTCTTCCCATCTCATGTTCCCAGGCTCTTGTTGTATAACTTGCCGTATATCGGCGTATGAATGCTCTTTTTGCAATTTCAAGTACGCTCTTTTACGCATGATGAGATTGAAATACAGAAGCATAGAGTGGAACTGTCTCCCACCATTAGATGTCTATTTTGTAACTTATGATTTCTATATACTTTGCTTATTTAAACTATTTTTCTCAGTTAATGGAGCAATTTACTGCTGAACATATTGAAAGATACATTCGAAATAAAGCCTATCCCTCTCCTACTTGCAGATCATATTATGCCAAGCAGTGAGAGGTTAACTTCTTAGAGCTGTGTAGGATCCCATCAGAATTAAGAAAATATTCAAAAGTTATAAGTATGTTTGGTGTCAAATAATGGAAGGATAACTGCCTATCATAAAAGCAGTTTCCATTTTGGATGGCATGTGGAACCCAGCTTCCCAATTCCTATTTAGTTCCTGCTTGATAAAATGCCAATGGGCCATTTCGTATTCACTTTTAACACTCCACATAAATGTTCACATACTTTATACACTTTAAAATATGTACATAAGATGCCGAAAGAAAGTTTTTATTTACTAAACTCTTTAACTTGCACGCAAGTAAGCGGACAGTTAGAGAGTGGAGGAAATCGCAGACAGAGAAAAAGTGACAATGCAAAGTGCTCCACCTAACTTCTCCGTACGTGTATTACATGCTACACAGAAGCAGAGAATACTGATCTGCTTGCACCACTTTGGAACACAATTTTACAATTTTCCACGCACAAAAGTACACTAGCAGTGTCTCCTAACCTATTAGATGTTCATGGAGATCGTTTTGAATAATAACTTACTCTAAGTAATAAGAAGACACTTTTGATGTAGATGTTGACTAGCGAAATTAAAATTTGCTCGTTTTTATCATTGTTAAAATAATTCAAAGTTTACCTCATCTCCTTGCCAATAAATACGATGCGTTAGCTACTTGCCTTTTTAAAAATTAAAAAGTTTTTAAACCTTCGCTTTTGAGTCACTTTCTCTGGTTTCAGTAATTCTGTCTGTTATTTTGAAATGACGACAGCTTGACAGACAAAAACTGTGGCGTTCTCCAATCGCAACATGGACTCAGTGCATCAACGCTGACTTGTTCCTGAATTAGTTAATACTGAGGTGGATTTGAGAGACACTTACCATCATCGGTCCTTTTGTTTCATCACTCACCTGACTCTGGTGGCAAGACAACCTTAAGTCGACTCGAGCACGATGAGGGTCAACACTAAATAACTCATCTGTGTGTGTCGCACAAATACGATCTGGCTCCCGCAGCAAATAGTGGGCCATTGGGAGTGCGAATCGAGCCTCAACTGCCTGAGAGGGAAGTATGCTCGTGGGGGCAATTACACCTCACTCTAAGTCCTTGACGCAGAAATCCCACATGCAATCCGAGCACTCACTGTTAGGATCGAGTTACCCTGACAGCTGGCGACATTCCGAACAATGACTTTTAGCACGTGGAGAAGGATTCAAATCGAGTGCATTCTGTAGCCTATTCTGTACCATAGTTAATATTTTCGATCAAAAGCTGCAACACAGTGAGCTCGTAGCCAAGTGTGACGTCTAATCACCTGGTCACGCGTTCAAGCGTTAGGTGCCACAAAACTGTTGAGTATGGCTGTCTGATGATTGCCAGTAAGCCAGAAATTGCCGTTCCAGTTTTCCTTATCTTTTTGGGTTATAATATTCTGCATATAACATTGGCCGCCGTGCGGCTTCTGGCGTGACTCGAGAGTGAGCCCCAAGGCACTCGAAGACGAGTAAATCCTGTGTCCGATACGTGAGTGCCTACATACCACTGGTTTAAGATCATAAGTTTAATTAAAGTGAAAAAGTATTTGTCTCGGCATTTACATACTATAGAAATGGGAGTTGCAGGCCATGACCTGTCTGTCAACCTCGGGCTGATCGTTATTTTCCGTTTGCTGCCTCAGCCCCTTGGAGGATGTATGCCTGGGATTTCAGCTGCATGCGTTGTACGTCACCAACTCGATGGGGGTCGGTTGAGCGTCTTCCGGTGTTGGTCAATCTGGCGGCTATTTTTCTCCGTAGAGTGAGTTTGTCGTCAGGCTGCCTGTGCGGCTTTCTGTGGTTCTGTGTGGCCACCTTGTCCTGAACTTTGCGCAATTAACGACGTAAGACTGGAAAATCAGCATAAAGGTTGATGCGGCTGTTGATGAGATTGGAATCTGAGTACCACGCCATAATTTTCAGCCATTCCGTCCTTGAGTTTTCCTGGCCTGAGTTGGTAGCTCAATGATTATTGGAAGTATGGCTTGTTTCTTTAACATTAATTGCAAGTTGAGCGTTTGGGTCTAAAAACAAGGTTTCCCATTCATGTTACTGTAGGCGGATCTGCCCAAGGCCGTCTAACAGCTCACGGCACACCACTTCAATTTCTATTCTATTAAATGCATTTACTGCTTTGAAAATGGTGAGTTAGCTAAACCATCAGAAACTTCAGCGTTTCAGTAAAATGGTTACGGTGACTCCTTCTGATTTATCTAATGAGGAGTGAGTTTACGATAGTTCTGTAACCGGCTACTGAGCACATGCGTATAAGTTTGAATTTAAAAGCTCGCAATGTAGACAAATGTTTGAAAATAGCAAACAGTGTCCACAAAGCATATTATAAAATACTTGGACTTTAAAATTTCGCAGTGACAGCCATAGTCTACTTTCTTAATACTCATACTTTTAAGTGATCTAAATTAGCCCACGAGTTATATTCCTCGGTGTAAAAAGTTCCATTTATTCTAAGCTGGGCAAGGAGGAAGTTTAATATCCCAGAAACCGAAAGGGTGCAATTATTATATACATCGCCTCAGCCGCATTCTGCTTTTATCCCGAGTCACACACATATGTGCTACTAAAACATCGATTGATTAAGGACGTAGGGATAAAATTTGACCACTTATATTAACTGCTGTTTTCGGAAAGAATGTGATGTCCATTATTATTCATTGCGTTGGCAATTAATATTGGGAGCCAGTTAGTTGGGATAGCGTTCAAGACAAATAACATTTATCAAAAGGAGAAACCGACTTTCCTTGTGGAGAGGGAGTGGCCATTCGTTCGTTTATAATTCTTGCACGCAAGAGATACCTAATGTGTAAAAACCTATTAAACGATTAGGAATAAATTGTTGTTCTGTTAGAGGTAATAAACTGTTGAATAAGGGCTGTTAAAAAGGATTGACGGGCAACATAATTTCAAGTGAATTAATTGAGCCACCATCTTTTCTGCTCTCCATTCACACAACGCTGGCACTGTTTTGAAAGAAGTCCAATATGGTCGATATTTTGTGGCTCATTCAAGAATGATTCTTCATGAGGTGAATATGTACATTCTTTGGCCATTTATTTGTGATCTTCCGGTTTTGTTTGGCTTGTGTTCCCAACCTTATTCACGGTGAATGGAGGATATTTTTCGCTGAACGTTTTGGAATTTTACTTTCAAAATAAAGCGTAGCTCTCTCTCTCAACTACTAATTGTAACAATGTCAGTGCACAAATAGCGTAAATATGTATTGGAATTTCGAAGCCTGCGTTAATTTAGTAATTTATACTGTAAGTTGGATTTTTCTAAATGTTGTTCAACAAATTAGTCGTCACATTATATTATAAAGTACTGTACACATTTGTTTAAACAAGTCTCTTATTATGAGAACTCTCCATAACAACCTTAAGTGCTCACAAATAAACTATGGACTGTACTTATAGCCATATTTCATGGCTCAAATAAATAAACTATAGCGAGGAAATGAGGTATACAGTAGGAAAATTCTCCTTATCTGTGATTGCGTGTATATGGACATTTATAAATATATTCAGAATCCAATCAAGCTAACCTGACAGTAGCAATGTTATAAGAAGAAAAATTTCCTACAAAGCTAGCTCATGACTTAAAAGACCACAGGAGGTTTGAAGAAAAAAGAATCAACACAACATTAAAAAGGAATTTAAGTTATTCATTTACTTTATATTTTTTATGCTATTACATCAATAGATGTTCAATCAAAAGCCATTTCAGTAGTATGTGGAATATGAAATTTTCTCAATGCTGACTAATGCTTTGTTTTGGCTGTAGCAAAAAGAAAACTGTTCTAATAAACTGCGTATTAAAATATTCTTGCCTATGTTTTTTGAGACTTGTGTTTTGTTACAATTAATGGATGCATGCATCCTAGACGCAAAATTCTTATTGCAAAAATATCAATAGTTGCATGTGTTCGTTGTGCGTGATTCGTCATCCTTGCAATAAACTGCATTCAATCTAGGCAAAATATCAAATTTAGTATCACGACTGATACAACTTTTATCTGCTAAACCGTCACAAACTCTGTTCTACCAGTAGCACCAGCTTACAACATGCGCTTTTTAGCTTATTTACATCCAAATGAGTGCATATGAGATAAGTCTCGATAAAAATTTTATCAGGAATTGCAGCTGCATAAGTTCACCTTGTCGGTAAGACAACGAATTAAACGCTTTTGACAAAAAGAATCTAACTTTAGTCCTACTGAATGGATGGTCCTATGAGCACTTTGAATTTAACCCCTCCCCACACACATAACTGCTTCCATTTAAGAAGTATTAGCAGTGGGAAATAACACACTATTCATTAATGCATGTATCCCAGCAAGTTAGGCCCTTCTTAACACGTAAGTGTAATTAAAACCATGATGGTTGATAACATTTAAAAACGCTGCTGACTCTAAAGAATAAATAATTGATCAGGCAACCAAAATATTGTTTAATAAAAAGAGTCTCGATTCATTTGAATTTATCTGACACAAACAGAATTCATTAAAGGGTTTCATTGCAATCACGATTACTTGTATCAATAAAATAATATGAATTGCGCTTAAAAAGGGTGAACTGGCAAACAAATAAGACTAGCAAACAATATCGATGTTATCACACAAAACCGAGTTCAAAGAAGATTTATAGATGTTAGGCATTTTTGCTGAAATTTTAGCGCACATTTTTAAAATTTATGGTATCTATACCTCTTAGTTGTAGTTTTTTAAAAATTTATTTACCTTGTCCTCCAAATCATGTCTCTTCTAAATGCTAAGTTTATCAATCAAAATAACTGTTGAATAAGCTCGATGTAGGACAGCCCTCAACGTTTTTATCTCCACAGTAATTCATACACTAAAGTAGGTCAAATCCTTCAGGTCAAACCCTTTGAAGCTAACTCGACAAGTTAATATGAACATTTTAGCTAAAATCTATCAGTTTTAGCGTGATAATCATATATAATCTACGAAATTCTTACAACAAGTCAACAGCATACAAGTACCACGTGAATCATAATGCTGGAAGCCCAGATATTCAAATCAATTAAGATTAAACAAATTTTCCCAATTAACCTAAGTAATTTCTGGAGATATTAAAATATCGAAAGTTAATAAAGGGAATTCGTACCTCAAAGACAATTATTGATTCTTACGTAAATTAGTCAACCAATCCTTTAGAAAATTCGCTGTGGCTAAATCAAAAATCAGCCAATCAGGTTTAGAACCATATAACTCCTCTTTATGGTACCAGAACGTTGAAATCTGCGGCAGAAGTAGTCCTGCATAAAGAGGTATGTGACACAACGTTACTTTATCACCGGTAGCTAGCTGGCGGGCGGGTGGACAAAATTGGATCGAGTGAGATCATAACCACATCAGTGAGTGTTACGCACTTGTTTGACTTGTTTATGTACCTCACTGCACTAGGCATATGACGTACTAAGGATTGAAAATAACCGTGAAACAGCTGTCTGCGTCTTGCCTGTTGACCCTTAGCAACATATCTGTGCTATTAATGTGGTATGTGTCCTATGACACAGCGTTCGTTTATCGCCAGTAGCTAGCTGGCGGGCGGAAAAAATGGGATCGAGTGAGATCCTAACAACATCAGTGAGTGGTACGCACTTGTTTGACTTGTTTATGTACCTCACTGCACAAGGCGTATGACGTACTGATGATCGGTAACAACCGTGAAACAGCTGTCTACGTCTTACTTGTTGTATCTTGAGCAACATACGGGTGCATTTTATGTGGTATGTGACCTATGACACAACGTTACTTTATCACCGGTAGCTAGCTGGCGGGCGGGTGGACAAAATTGGATCGAGTGAGATCCTAACCACATCAGTGAGTGTTACGCACTTGTTTGACTTGTTTATGTACCTCACTGCACTAGGCATATGACGTACTAAGGATTGAAAATAACCGTGAAACAGCTGTCTGCGTCTTGCCTGTTGACCCTTAGCAACATATATGTGCTATTAATGTGGTATGTGTCCTATGACACAGCGTTCGTTTATCGCCAGTAGCTAGCTGGCGGGCGGAAAAAATGGGATCAAGTGAGATCCTAACCACATCAGTGAGTGGTACGCACTTGTTTGACTTGTTTATGTACCTCACTGCACAAGGCGTATGACGTACTGATGATCGGTAACAACCGTGAAACAGCTGTCTACGTCTTACTTGTTGTATCTTGAGCAACATACGGGTGCATTTTATGTGGTATGTATCCTATGACGCAACGTTAGTTTATCGCCGGTAGCTAGCTGGCGGGCGGGCGGACAAAAATGGGATCGAGAGAGATTCTAACCACCTCAGTGAGTGTAACGCACTTGTTTAACTTATTTATGTAACTCATTACACAAGGCATATGACGTTTTAAGGATTGGTAATAACCGTGAAACAGCTGTCTGCGTCTTGCCTGTTGCACTCTTTTAGCAACATGTCTGTGCAATTTATTTGTCATTATTGGAAGGCATACCGTAGATTAATAAGCATTGGCTGCAGACATTTTCTGGTTATCTGACAATTTATGTTGTAAATTGGAAGGCGCGGAGGGCATTTTGAATGATGCGTTTACTATCATGTAAACCAGAACTGTTGAATACTGCATGCAAACTCTTTCAATTGATTTCAAAAACCACAAATAATGGAGGTTAATTTCTAACAGTGACGTGCTTGATTACAATCAACTTCCTGTATAGTGGTGGTATGATATATTCGAAACATTATTCTCACCACTGGTCTTAGTATCATTCAAAATAATATCCAATAAATTCACTTGCTTTTTCCATTTAACTTTGATGCTTACGTGGATGCACTCATATCTTATACAAAGGAAGCGCACAAAGAGTGAAATTACTATATAATTTTTCTATAAAGGTTTCTTTATGTTTAAATGGTAGCAGAAAGATAAATTATTCCAGAATCAGATATACTTGATGAGTCCCATACAACAGAAAATTTAAATTACCTTTTGAACGGCCAATATGATAAGCAAATGCTGATTGAGTGGACTAGTGAACCACATTTGCGGTAAACCAAAACATGCTCAGCAAATAGCCGTTGTGATACGCTCAACAGTCTACTTAAAGATAAAAACTTATTTATATTTATTTCAAAATCACAGGTACAGAGTCGTTTTTTCAAATTAAAGCATATTATGAGTGGACCAGAATATACAAGTTCAATATTTTTTTTACAGAAAAATGATAAACGCGCTTTCACTGGGACAAAAGAGTTATAAGCCTGATTTTTGGACTGGTACAGAAGTCCATTATCAGAGACTTTTGGAATACAAAAACAATAACAACAAAACCTCAGCCGTAGTGTAGTCAAACAAGGAGGACGTAGGTCAGTGTCATGAGAGGGCGTCAGTCAGAATAACATTACAGAAAAGACAAAGGAGAGACAGGAATGGTCAGTTCTGACTTATTAGACGTTATCTGGCAGCCATATTAAACCACAGGTGTTGCACCACCGTTCGGTAATGTTTTTCTGCCTATCATACTATTCCCTATACGTTTGCTGGCGGGATTGCTAGTGAGTACCAAGACAGAGCAGGACGATTGTTTTCCACCTCCGATCGGTGATTGTCCGTCCACCAAGGAGAAGGGAGTGTTCGCAATAAGGCTGGGTCCTCGCCATCCCACGTCGTGTTGACGGCGTGCGTCCTTGGTTTAAAACTGGACCGTGCCTCCTGGGCCTCTGATCGTAATGTGTGATAAAAAGGGGAAGAATTGTCCGAAGTGATCAAATTATGATAGTATTCGATGTGGTTTCTCTATACACATGCAGCCCACCGCACCTGACGCGCGATCTTCTACACAAACGCACGATGAGAAGTACCACGAAATGAGGCAGCCTCTAAAAATTAAGAACTTAATGCAGTTCTTTGCGTTATGTGAACGAAACTTTTTTGACTCCAATGGCATCACATAAGGGCAGAACAAATGAAGGGCGATGGGTTCCACAATACGCAGGTTATTTTCAGAATTAGGTTTACAAGATTTGGTAAGGCCATTTTTCAAAATGGACGCCCTCGTCGATAAAGTTGAGAGAAACTGATTGCCAAGACTTGCTTAACAGCATCTTCTTGATATTCAATTCACAATGGACGAATAAAATGACCAGAAGATGTATTTCCTTGATGTCCCAGCTGTATATTAATGTGCCAGAAACAACGAAACATATTGCCTGCAGCATTTGCTGTGGCTGTCATCCATCGCTCGACAGTCACTTATCGCATTAAAACCACACAAATGAACGACCAACTCAACGCCGATGGAAGATCTAGTACAGTTAACGAAATTCATGCCATTACTACCCCCGCCATTAAACAGGCTTGAATGCATGACGGCTTAGCAAGCAACTAATCCAGCTTGGTTTGGAGAGGTGACCCAAGGTCTCAAGTTGCTACTCACAAGCACGAATAAAGGCAACGAATTCAATTTTGCCAGCATGATTGCCAGCAGAAACTGCTCGTGGTTTGCACGTCTCACACCAACTGCATTAACAGAAACGTTGCTATACCCCACAAGGCCTAATTCCCAGTCAACGATGCCCACCGTCATCGAGTTATGAGACAGTGTAGGCCCAGCCCTATCGCGAACACCTAAGCACCCCACTATACGACAGATAAACTCTTCCTTTCTTTTTGTTTGACTTCATAACTTGCAAGGTTATTGTTATTGAATTCCTACATTCTGTGATGGTAGCCTCTTGTTAGAGTCCGGAAGCTCGTGCTAGTATGCCAATTATTTCCGTGACCACGCATTTATCTCAGAAATGTCAAGGCCACTTGTATGACCTTCCTGGCTTTTAATACATGGCAAGCCACAGAACCCCAGTTGCCAATCCTTGCTCCACCGAAATGTAGCCTTCTTCCGACCGCCCTTGGGTAATGCAGAGCCAACGACGTGTGGCGTTTGACAATCTATTTTGCTTGCAGTGTGATAGCAAAATGGTCGTTTTTCTTTGGAGTTCTTTTTCTGTAGCATGTTCAGTTTCCCACATAATGACAAGGAATAAATCGCCGAGGAACGAGATCAAAAAATAGGATACGTAAATTGTCAGTAACGAGGATTGCTACCGAAGGCACAACTTGTATCTCAATCGATACCACCAAACCATACATCCTGATTCCTTGAAGCCAAAATGTTTGTTTTGAGTGACAGACTTGTAGTGTATGAAGTGCTTGAGTTAGGAATTGTCAGTCAGTTTTAAATAAACCAACCTAACGACCCCACAATTACAGATAACTTTTGTTTTGTGCAGAACTCGAGAGTGAGCAACAACGTAAAACGGGACGAGCGTTTATCAACATATGCAATGAGTTGCTATCTTCCACGTTGGGTCCAATCTTTGAACCACCAGCTGACGATTATGCATTTGCGACGTTTTTATGCTTTTCAAGCCGCACTGAAGTCGGTACACAATGGCCGGTAACTTCTGGTTATGAATAAAGTCTTCCTGTCCGAAAATTGATGAGGCCGGCGTCTTAGAAATTCGTGTTTGATTGACACCATGAATCTACTCAGGGCCTGGAAGATGTCCTTCGATAATGACATGCTCCACCATAATTTTGGAAAATCTTTTTTGTTCCGACTCCTTCGTGGTACTCAAGACTTGTCAGCGTAAGTTTGCGGACAGCCATTGACTCTGAAGATCTCTCGGAGAAGCACCATTATCTCCAGTTTCGTGAATGGCATACTATCATAAATTCCAAACCTCCTGGTGTATTGTGCATATATGGCTTCATTCCTATTTCATTTAGTGATTTATAGTAAAAATCATCACTTTCAGACTATTTGCCACTTTTCCGTATACAGTCGTCATCAGTTTATCGTCTGATTTAAGGCAGACAAAAGCCCCTTAGCATGAAAGTTGTTCTTCATTTCCTCTTCCATCGTACACTTTAAATCCGGTACTATCGAGTCCAGTAGGCATGTATAGTAGCTATGCCTGTCTCAGTCAATGATGGTGGAGGTGGTATAACAGTTTAATACCCAACGTTGGAGTTTGTACACCTTAACTAGCCAGCTTCCAAATTTAAGATGAATCGCCTCACCCTGAGTCCAGAGTTCGGTTCACACAGCAGGTGTACCTGATTGGTTCTTATGCAAGCAATGCTACAAGCTGTAGGAAATACCACATTGATGGCTTTCCATTGCTCAAGTGACATTTTGTACCCAACTAACTACTGAGTGTTCCGATTGCAAGGCCATCTCTTTGCAATCAGAATATTAAGCTGACCACCAGTGATACTTCCTCTCACTCGGCTCGGTTTTGACGCCCTCATATCATCAATCCGTGATCAGTACCTCGGTTTGCTGAAACATCAAATTTAAAAGTCTATACGTGGATGTGACGCAAAATGCAAAAGACTAGCTCGAGATGGACATCTGAATGTTACGTTGATGGTGTCCTCTGCATTCGCATCATAGCCCTCTCTACAATATTTGTCATATACACCTGTTTGTTGGTGATAACCTTATCCTTTGTTGATGAGAGCTCAACGATCGCTGACGGGACTAATTTGTCCCACTCTGCCTTAGGACTCACTCTCGAGCACCACCAGCAGTTGCGAAGTGGCTAGGATCATAGACATATTATGATTGCTGGTAAAGACAAGGGAGAATGTAATGGCTATTTCTGGCTCATTAGCTGTCAACAGCCCATCATACCGAACACCAGGTGGTACTTCACCCACCCATGTCCTGTTGATCAGAAATCTAACACTAGCTATAGCGCCAAGGGCTTGTTGTTTTGCCGGTTTAGATTGGAAATATGGACATTCGTAGATGAACGCTCACTTCGGGTGGGCACCACCTAGTGTTGGCTATGACTGGCGGTTGATGGCTAATGAGCCAGAAAAGGCCAATCTAATTTCCCTTGTCCTTGCCAGCAATCATAATCAACCTTATCCTTATTGATTAAAGCCAGAGTCATGTTCACTTAGTCCAGCAGTGAAGTTTAGATTAACGACATGGTTGAAATTAAAGGGCTTAAGATCGTTGAGGTGTGCTCAGCAGTCCAACTTGTTTATAAAAGCTGTTGACCTGCTTTTGTGGTCTGCAGAATAATTGTTTTCTTTCGGCGTTTAACTCCTTACAGGATGGTTTATTCCATTCTCAGTTGCAAATAGGTTGTGCAGTGAGGGGGAATCCACAATGTTTAAAAACGCGACCATTAGGGGTAGAAAGATTTTCCATTAAATTTTAAGCGTTATACACATGCGTTTAGTGCAGAGTAAGAAAAAAGATAAACGTTCAACGGTGTTGCGCTAAGATATATATATATATATATATATATATATGATAGTGTGGGGCTCACCGATCTGCTTAAGGAACATGCATGTTCCGTTGTGCCCTGGGCTGATAGAGCCCTCGCAGGCGGTCGCATAGCGACGTGTAGCATATGATGGAATGGAACCGACAAACACAAGGGAGACCGGAATGGCCATTTCTGGCTTATTAGCCGTCATCAGCCAGTCAGTACCCAATGGCCATTCCGTTTCCTTATCTTTGTCGGTTCCATTCCATCATACTACCGTCGCAGGTCCGTGAGGGCTCTAGTCTGAGCTAGGGCGCAACGGAACATGCATGTTCCTTAGCAGATCGGTGAGCCCCACACTATCATCTATTCCCGATCACAACCGACAAAAACAACGAGCCCGTGGCTCAATGGTAGAGCGTTCGAATCAAATACCAAAGGTAGCGGGTTCGAATCCCAGGTGATGCTACACTTGGGATTGGGTATGACTGGCTGATGACGGCTAATAAGCCAGAAATTGCCATTCCGGTCTCCCTTGTCTTTGTCGGTTCTTTCCATATATACACATTTATATATATATATATATATATATATATATATATATATATATATATATATATATATATATATATTACAAAGACGTTATACCGTACTTCCGACATAGATACTAGCTAAAAGCCCAGACACGTGTTTCGCCGATGTTTTTTGCTGCTGTGTGACACAGCAACGAGGAGTTCGGCTCCTCAGTGGGTCCCCAGCGTTCTCTATGCGGTTTCTGGTATATGGACTCCAGAGAATAATCGGGTTAATAATTTCTGAAATAATAAAGTGCAGGACATGGAGTCAGGTGATTCAGACATGACTTTTTAGGGTCAGACCCGAAATTTCAATGAACATTTGGGTCGAAGACAATCAACCACTGTGGAATAACCACGTAATGCCCATTCTACAAACAAGTAGTACTACAAGTAGTATGAATCTTATATGGCAAAGACGTTATACCGTACTTCCGACATAGATACTAGCTAAAAGCCCAGACACGTGTTTCGCCGATGTTTCTGCTGCTGTGTGACTCAGCAACGAGGGGTTCGGCTCCTCAGTGGGTCCCCCAGCGTTCTCTATGCGGTTTCTGGTATATGGACTCCAGAGAATAATCGGGTAAATAATTTCTGAAATTATTAAGTGCAGGACATGGAGTCAGGTGATTCAGACATGACTTTTTTAGGGTCAGACCCGAAATTTCAATGAACATTTGGGTCGAAGACAATCAACCACTGTGGAATAACCACGTAATGCCCATTCTACAAACAAAGTAGTACTACAAGTAGTATGAATCTTATATGGCAAAGACGTTATACCGTACTTCCGACATAGATACTAGCTAAAAGCCCAGACACGTGTTTCGCCGATGTTTCTGCTGCTGTGTGACACAGCAACGAGGGGTTCGGCTCCTCAGTGGGTCCCCAGCGTTCTCTATGCGGTTTCTGGTATATGGACTCCAGAGAATAATCGGGTAAATAATTTCTGAAATTATTAAGTGCAGGACATGGAGTCAGGTGATTCGGAAATGACTTTTTAGGGTCAGACCCGAAATTTCAATGAACATTTGGGTCGAA
>WEDG01007927.1:0-130266 GCA_017591395.1 Schistocephalus solidus
TTTTGTATCAAGTCTCCGCGCAACTGCCTATAACTCAGAGGATAGAGCTTTAGGTTATTTAGACGAATATCATATGGCAGTTCAGCTTGACCTCCTTCTAATTTTGTGGCTCGCCGCTGCACCCTTTCGAGCATGTTTTAGTCCTGTTGGGTCCACGGTCGCCAGGCTTGGATCGCATATTCAAGATGTGGCCTTACAAACGTACCAAAGACTTGAGAAAAGCAGTCTTCATCGAAAACTTTAAATGCCCGCTTGATAGCGTACAGTATTGAATTGGCAGATTTAGCTGCCTTGGAACATTGCGTAGAAGGCTTCAGGTTGTCTTTCATCCAAACTCCAAGATCCTTCTGTGTGTGTGCTTCTCGGCGTGGCAAACCGTTCAAATAGTATGGGTCGCATATCAGTGACCTGATTTCGATTTCCCAGACGTAACAGGGTGCATTTTTTTGAGTTGAAGGACAAGAGCCATTTGCGGGACCACTCGTCCAATCGACGAAGATTTTCTTGGAAATTGTCTGCATCAGCAGCATTGTGGATAACTTTCCAGATTTTATATCGTCCGCAAACATAGCAAACATAGCATATGCGGATTCATATGTAAAAATTGCACCTCAAATACTCTAAAGACACATATTTTTAAAATATACGTATTATCTCTCCTGGATTACTCCTCAATTATCTTTGTTATAATGCCCTCAGATGGCCGGAAGAAATTAGAAGTCATTTTAAGCCCTTTTACCAGATCTTTGTCCAAATGTCATGGCATACGATTTCATATATTGACTGATACCATATATAGTCTTTAACCCCTCTGGATCAGAACCCTGCCAGTACATGGCCCCCTAATTAGAGGGGGCTCAGGGAAGTGCAATAAGGGGCCCATCCCCCCGATTCTGAAGTAGGTCTCCTGCGTATTTCAGAGGCAATATATTCCGTTTATTTGTATGTGTACATGCTAATGAAGTTATTTTTAATGCGCAAATGCAAACATGCGTGTAGCAAATTGCTTTTTAGCCTAGAAAATTGACTTCCATCCGTAGAGGCGGCTCAGAGGGGGTAGAAAGGGCCTAACTCCGATGGCTTTTTAAGTCAGGGTTAGGTTTAGTTCAAAGACACGAGAAGGTGTCCGTGCGTGAAAATTAGGGATATTATAAATGTTATAAACTCAAATAGGCAATATTTACTAGATAAAATAGGTTTAAGCGTAGTTAGTGGGAACTGTGATGAACAAATCATTGATGCTTTGTTTAAGTCAGTCATTTGGAGGGAATTTATCTGCTGAGAGTGTACCCAGCCTTTCTGTGTGACTTAAGATTGCCTTATAGTTCACAAAGCAGCTGATACTGAGGTAGGTAATCCAGTGGGCGGTTTATGTTTTATATGATAATTTGTTAAGTTGTGCCTTTACATTTCATGTTAAGTTACATTTGTTTGAGTTTAATATAAATCATGAAGGGTAATTTTGGTACTTACCTGAATGTTCAATGTTCTGTTGTCCATGTAAAGCAACCATGAAGCGAAAAGTATTAACGAATCAAGTGGAGCCCCATATTTAAGCGACTATTGCGTGCAAAGAGGGTGAATTATGCCGCGACCGAAGAAACGGATGGTCCTTGGCCATCTTCGTCGGTGCTTTACATCTCACCAGAACCTCAAATGCCCAAAATGTTTTCCCAAGTTTCTTCTGGTAGGTTTTTAGGCTATGGGGTGTAAAATCTATAGGGGTAACTGAAAACACTAGCAAATTGCAAGGCAGATGCAAAATAGCGGATTTGCAGGACGTCTGCCTGCAGCTAGCAACCATTAAACCTTTATTGGATATGCTACCCCTTACCACCCAGAGGGTCCGAAAGACCCAAGAATGCTACTGCGTGCTCCACAAACTTGCAGTAACAAGGTCCTAAAGAACGGAAGCTATGTCCACCTGGGCCTTGGATGTCGTTTGCTGAATGAGTTGAACCGCCGACGAGCAAAAAATTCCTGAAATGGGTGTCAAATTGCACATCGATGGGATGAAGTTGTTCAAATTATCAGGAAAATGCCTCAGGCCCATTCTTGCTCGGTAAATTTCCCGATAGTTGGACAGCTGTTGGTGGTAGATGTATTCTCTGGGTTCGACAAGCCGGAGCCACTGGATGATTTTCTGAGAGATTGCATTGATTAATTGGAAGAAATTTTGGGTTGTGGCCTGTGGGTCGCACAAACGGGGGACTTAATGAAGTTTCAACTATCCAATGCATCTCCGACTCATCAGCTCACATTTTAAAGCTCACGGGTAAAAGCCCACTTGTTTAATATTGATCCGACAGGTAAGTCGTTAAGTGAAGGAACCGGAAAGCCCTGTAGGCGCTGTCATGTCAGAATTTCTGTTGAAATCACATGACGTTTTATGTGTACAGTGGGCATCTTATGGACAACCATTCGTTTCGATCGCGAAAGCAGGGGTTTATCACAGAGGCATAACGCCTTTTGAGGAGTTATCTTTGACATGGTTGGTTGCCTTCCAATAGACTACATTCACCTGATGCGCTTGTGTGTAATGTGGAAATTACTTCATCACGAGCGATTGAGTTGAAGGAGGTTTTTACCAACACTAAAGGGCCTAACCAGAAAATGCAGTCAATGCTTACTGATAAATTCTCGCGCAATTGTTGAACACTTGATTTTATAGAGTTTTTGAAGTCGGTTGAGTTTAGTTAATTGTTAAATAAATAAATTGTATATTTAAGGCCCAGAGAGACCCGTCATTTCAAACTTAGTATCGCGCTATAAATAAATACAAAGTGGATAATTGCTGCACTATGTGAGCAGCCATATTTACAGCAGAAATGAACAATATGGTAGGCATGTCCGATTCAGAACGATTTGCCATTTTCAAAACAATAGTCAACAATCTTTAACATAAACGCTGAACTAGAAAAGAAGCAGTAAAAAGCTCCTACGGTTAAATCGGAGGTGGAGTTCGGCGAGCTGCCAATTTAAAAAAAATTAGGAGAAAAAAACTGCTTCACTAAAAAATTAAAAGATAGATGCAATGGGATAGTACTGTGATGTTGCTGACAACTTATGAGGGTTCGGAACGCTTTTTGTCGAGTGAGAGATAATATAGCAGTCAGAGCTACTGTTTGTAACCACCAGTGGAGGTGAGAGAGGACGAACTCATCGTGGACACCAGGGTCAAAAACGAAAGAGGGGACAGTAGAGGTCATGAGATCATCATCGAGATGCAACCTTGCCGACTGCATAGTCCACCAATCAAAGAGGAAAAACCATCAGAACCCGCCTCGATCATCAGCTGAATATGGAGACCATCGTTGGGGCTGCAAAATCGGAAGAAAGTATCAAGGTTGTCAAGAGTTAGAGATGTTTGTTTAAAAGGGGGGCGAAAAAGGGAATGCAAATATTGACTCTACAGAGGATGATGGAAATATAGTTAGAGACCAATATAATATCAAGGGAGCTGCCTCAAATAACAGGAGGACTCTTTTCGAAATCCAAAAATTGCGAGTTTGGTAAGGAAAAAAGACAATAAGGACTTCATATCTTCCGAAGTTATATGTTTGCGTAATTTTGTTTTGAAAATAGCTAATGTGGACTACAACCTAATTTGCAGTGGAAGATTATTCCAGATGAAAGCATATTTGGAGGCAAAAAACTGAGAAAGATAAGTTGTGGAGCTAAGGGGTGGTGAAATGATCATGGAGGAATCGCACATAATGCCTATTCCGAAACACGGCCGACCTACGTCATTTGACGACTTTAGGCCAATAAATACACTACCAGCAATCTCGAAGATCTTCGAGACCTTAATCAAAGACAAGATGATGTGTCACCTAAGAGAAAATAACCTACATACTGCGGCTCAGCATGGTTTTCTCGAAAAAAGGTCTCTTTGACACTTGCCAGCTCTCTTTCTTCGATCATGTACTACAATCTAGAGACAGAGGTTTTGCAATTTACACCATTTACTTCGATTTCACTAAGGCTTTTGATCATGTTGACCATGATATCCTACTGCTGAAACTTGCCTCCTTCGGCATAGGTAACAAGCTTCTGAACTTAATATTTTCCTATTTGAATGCTCGCGCACAACGGGTTAAAATTTCTGATGTTATCTCCAACCCCACGCATATGAGGAGCGGAGTTATTCAGGGCAGCTTGCTCGGCCCGCTTTTATTTTGCCTCTTTGTCAACGATGTTCCTGATTGTTTTCAGTATGGTAGGCCCTTTCTGTAGGCTGACGATTTAAAAGTTGCCTATCGATATAAACCGATTTTATGTTATTTTATTTATTTATTGCCAGTTTACAGGCAAGGTCAAAAAATATATATATACAGTAGAGGGTCAAGCTGACAGTGAAAAAAACTCATGATCGTTGTTTCATGTGTTTTCAGGAGAAAAAACTGCAGCTTATTGAGTAATTAAAGTTCTGGACAGGGACGCGTTAACACAGGTGCCCGGTGAAGAACCTCTCCATTCAGTGTTACGGATCCGGTATTCTGCACCAGCAGGTATGTCGGCGAGCGGCTGTTCGCTGTCGACTGAGAAATAAGCCGATTGAGGTCGGCAGAGCCAGTAAGTTTTCCCCTCAGCATGAAAACCGGCACAGGATTCAGAGTGCGTGAACGCCATCAGAACCGAAGAGAGCTTCAACAGAGTCAGCACCCAAACGTTTTGGTATGTGTCGTGAATGTAGAAAACTAGTGACAGTTCGCGTAAACAAGGGATAGCTTTGCTGAATTTTGATACTTCTAGGTAGTTTATTCCAGATTGCTATAGCGTTTACCGAAAAACTGTCAGTATCTAACTGTGCGTGCCAAAGGAAGAAATAAAAATACATCTCGATGACTGGTGCGCCGAGAGTGTTCGAGGTGCCTCAGAGATGTAAGGGGTTTAAATGTACGACTGTTTAGTAGTTTAAACAGTAAAAATAGTCCCTTCTGTAATCTACGAAGCCATAGCGGGTCAAGGCTTGTAAGCTCACAGCGTTGTTGGTAGGACAGGTTTCGGTTATCTGAATAGAAAACTTTTTTTGTATAGAAGTGCTGGACTGATTCTATCTTCTTTCGTTCACTAGCGTGCAGAAGACTAAATAGAAACGAGCAGTATTCCAGACTAGGCCTGACATACATTTTATAGAGGCTGATTCTAATTTGACGGTTTTAAAATTTCTGAGAATAAACCCAGTAGTTTGGCGTGCTTTCGAGACAATCAGGGCGCAGTGCTCTGACAGATTAAGACTACTAGAGTATGATATGCCCAGATCCTTTATAACTCCGGGCACGTTTAGATCGTGACCGTCTATGCTTAGGTGGGGCTGATGGTTGTCGCCAATAACCATAACGGAGCACTTTTCCAAGAAAGTGAGAGGCGCCATGTGCGACACCACTGAGCGAAGACCTGAAGATCCGTTTTTTAAGAGCTCAAGCACGATGTTGCGATCAACCGGTTCATATCGATAGGCAACTTTTAAATCGTCAGCGTACATAAAGGGCCTACCATACTGAAAAACAATCAGGAACATCGTTGACAAAGAGGCAAAAATAGAAGCGGGCCGAGCACGCTGCCCTGAATAACTCCGCTCCTCACATGCGTGGGGTTGGAGATAACATCAGAAATTTTAACCCGTTGTGCGCGAGCATTCAAATAGGAAAATATTTAGTTCAGAAGCTTGTTACCTATGCCGAAGGAGGCAAGTTTCAGCAGTAGGATATCATGGTCAACATGATCAAAAGCCTTAGTGAAATCGAAGTAAATGGTGTAAATTGCAAAACCGCTGTCTCTAGATTGTAGCACATGATCGAAGAAAGAGAGCTGGCAAGTGTCAAAAGACCTTTTTTCGAGAAAACCATGCTGAGCCGCAGTTAGTAGGTTATTTTCTCTTAGGTGACACATCATCTTGTCTTTGATCAAGGTCTCGAAGATCTTCGAGATTGCTGGTAGTGTATTTATTGGCCTAAAGTCGTCAAATGACGTAGGTCGGCCGTGTTTCGGAATAGGCAGTATGTGCGATGCCTTCCATAAAATAGGGAAAGTTTCACTTTCAAGAGCAAGATTAAATATCTTATACAGAAGGGACGGAAAAATATAGTTTGCATCCGCCTTTAATACGCTGACCGGGACGCCATCTGGTCTTGGACTGTATGATTGACGAAAACACCGAATGGATACGGTCACGTCCCCGAGGGTAAGAGTTATGTTTTCGAGGACGTTACCTGTCCAAACCCGGATGTTAGGAAAGGGGGCGACAGTATGTTCACTAAACGTTCTAGACAAGAAAGCATTGAAGCTATCAGCTGTCAACTTAGCGTCAGCTATTGGGTTTCCTTAGGCATCTCGAAGTACGGGGTGCTGCGTTTCTCTGCACGTTTACTGTGCGCGAAAAGAGCTTCGCAACATTTAACGAAGGGTTTTCGGCATAGGTAACCTCATCGGCTTGTCGTTTTTCGTCAGACAGCCTCTTAGCCTCTTCAAAGATTTGCTGGATCAAGGGCAGGACGGAGGTGTCGTTTTGTAGATGAAAACGACGGGAGAGTCTACGCAGTCTACGGCGGAATGATAAAGGGAGGTAGACTTCATCCTTGACATTAATTATTTTCTTACGGGGAATAAAACGAGAGATGAGTGGACATAGAACTTTGTAAAAAGTATCAGTACAAACATTCACATCCGAACATACAAAGAAGTTAGTCCAGTCGTGGGAATTTAGGTGTGTTAGCAATTCCCTCATATTTGCTGATCTGAAATCACGGAAAAAGCTATATTTTTTGGAAAACGTTTTGGCAGCCTCTAGTTCTAGTGTAGAAAGAACTATAGTGTGATCAGAATTCCCAAGTGGATCTAAAGGTGACACCGACGATGGCTGACAGCCTCTACAAAAAATAAGATCAAGTATGTTTGATCCTCGGGTGGAAAAATCAACTACCTGGTCCCACATGCCTATATCTATGGCCTCAAGTAGGTCTTCGAACTTTGCAGGACCGGAAGTTGGAAACCAGTGAACTTCAGGAAGATTCACTTTTTCTTCCCCTCCTTTTAAACTAGCATTGCCAACTCTTGACAACCTTGATACTTTCCTTCGAATTTGCAACCCTGACGATAGTCTCCAGGATCTGTTGATGATCGAGGTGGGTTCTGATGGTTTCGCCTCTTTGGTGATGGACTATACAGTCAGCGAGGTCGCATCTCGATGATGATCTCGTGACCTCTACTGTCCCCTCTTCGTTTCGACCATGTTGTCTACGATGAGTTCGTCCTCTCATACCTCCACTGGTGTTTATAAACAGTAGCTCTGACTGCTATATTACCTCTCACCCGACAAGGAGCGTCCCGAACCCTCATACGCAGTCAGCAACATCACAATACTATCCCATTGCATTTAGCTATTAATTTTTTTAGTGATGCAGTTTTTTTTCTCCTATTTATTTTTAAATTGGCGGCTCGCCGAACCGCCTCCGATTTAACCCTAGGAGTTTTTTTACTGCTTCTTTTCGAGTTCACCGTATATGCCAACGATTTTTGACTTTTATTTATTTATTTATTAATTGCCAGTTTACAGGCAAGGTCAAAAGGAATATATACAGTAGGGGGTCAAGCTGACAGTGAAAAAAACTCCTGATCGTTCTTTAAAGTATTTTCAGGAGAAAAAACTGCAGCTTGTGGAACAGATTAAAGTTTAGGAAAGGGAAGTGTTGACACAGGTGCACGGTGTAGTACTTCTCCTTTCGGTGTTGTGGATCTGGTCTTCTGTACTAGCAGCAAGTATGCCGGCGAGCGGCTGCTAGCTGTAGACTGAGGAATAACCCGATTACGGACTGCAGAGCCAGCAATATTGCCTTCAGCATGAAGTCCGGTATAGGATTCAGAGTCCGTGGACGCCATCAGAACGGAAGAGAGCTTCAAGAGAATCAGCACCCAAAATTTGTGGAAGGTGTCCTGAATGTAGAAAACTAGTGACAGCTCTCGTAAACAAAGGATAGTTTTGCTGAATTTTAATACTTCTGGGTAGTTTATTCCAGATTGCTATAGCGTTTACCGAAAAAAACTGACGGTATTTAACGGTGCGTGCCAAAGGAAGAAATAAGAATACATCTCTATGATTGGTGCGCCGACAGTGGTCGAGCTGCCCTCAGGGATGTAAGGGGTTAAAGGTAAAACCGTTTAAAAAGCTTGAACAGTAAAAATAGTCCCTTCTGTAATCTACGAAGCCCCAACGGGTCGAGGCTTGTAAGCTCACAGCGTTGTTGGTAGGACAGGTTTCTGTGCTCTGAAGTAATAACTCTTTTAGTAAAGAAGTGCTGGACTGATTCTATCTTCCTCCGTTCACTCGCGTGCAGAAGGCTAAATAGAAACGAGCAGTATTCCAGACTAGGTCTGACATACATTTTATAAAGGCTGGTCCTAATATTGAGGGTTTTAAAATTTCTGAGAATAAACCCAGTGGTTTGGCGTGCTTTAGAGACAATCAGGACGCAGTGCTCTGACAGATTAAGACTACAAGAATATGATATGCCCAGATCCGTTATAAACCCGGGCACATTTAAGTCATGACCGTCTTTGCTAAGATGAGGCTGATGGTTGTCACAACTAACCATAACGAAGCATTTTGTGCCAAGAGAGCGAAAGGCGCCATGTGCGACACCACTGAGCGAAGGCTTGAAGATCCTTTTTTAAGAGCTCAAGCACAATGTGGCGATGGACCGGTTTATAACGAAAGGCAACTTTTTAAATCATCAGCGTACATAAAGGGCCTACCATACTGAAAACAATCAGGAACATCGTTCACAAAAAGGCAAAATAGAAGCGGGCCGAGTACACTACCCTGAATAACTCCACTCCTCACGTGCGTGGGGTTGGAGATAACATCGGAAATTTTTACCCGTTGTGCGCGATCATTCAAATAGGAGGATATTAAGTTCAGAAGCTTGTTACCTATGCCGAAGGAGGTAAGTTTCAGCAGGAGGAGCTCGTGGTCAACACGATGAAAAGCCTTCGTGAAGTCGAAATAAACGGTGTAAATTGCAAAACCACTATCTCTAGATTGTAGCACATGATCAAAGTTAGAGAGCTGGCAGGTGTCACAAGATCTTTTTTCGAGGAACTCATGCTGAGCCGCATTTAGTAGGTTATTCTCTGTTAGATGACGCATCAACTTGTCTTTAATCAAGGTCTCTAATATCTTCGAGGCTGCTGGTAGTGTATTTATTGGCCTAAAGTTGTCAAATGACGTAGTTCGGCCGTGTTTGGGTATAGGCAAAATGTGCGATTCCTTCCATAAAATAGGGAAGGTTTCACTTTCAAGAGCAAGATTGAATATCTTATATAGAAGTGACGGAAATATATCATTTGCATCCGCCTTTAGAACGCTGACCGGGACACCATCTGGTCCAGGACTGTAAGATTGGCGAGAACGCCGAATGGCTACGGTTACGTCCCAGAGGGTAAAAGTTATGTTTTCGAGGACGTTACCGGTCCAAACCCGG
This sequence comes from Schistocephalus solidus, assembly GCA_017591395.1. Lineage (NCBI taxonomy): Eukaryota > Metazoa > Platyhelminthes > Cestoda > Diphyllobothriidea > Diphyllobothriidae > Schistocephalus > Schistocephalus solidus. The sequence goes on from WEDG01007927.1 coordinate 9,483, forward strand.
ACGTTTGGAAAGGGTTCGACCGAATATTCACTGAAAGTTCTAGACAAGAAAGCATTGAAGCTATCAGCCGTCAACTTAGCGTCAGCTATAGGGTTTCCAAAAGCGTCTCGAAGTACAGGGTACTGAGTTTTTCTCTGCGCTTTTACTGTCCGCGAAAAGAGTTTCGCAACATTGTACGAATGGTTTTCGGCAAAGTTAACCTCTTCAACAAGTCGCTTTTCGTCGGAGAGCCTCTTAGCCTGTTCAAAGATTTGCTGGATCAATGGCAGGACGGAAGTGTCATTTAGTCGATGAAAACGACGCAAGAGTCTACGCAATCTACGGCGGAAAGATAAAGGGAGGTAGACTTCATCCTTGACATTAATTATTTTCTTACGAGGAACAAAACGAGAAATGAGTGGACCAAGAACTTGGTAGAATGTATCAGTACAAACATTCACATCCAAACATAGAAAGAAGTTAGTCCAATCGTGAGAATTAAGATGTGTTAGTAATTCCCCCATATTTGCTGATCAGAAATCGTGGAAAAAGCTATATGTTTTTGAAAACGTTTCATCAGCCTCGATTTCTAGTGAAGAAACAACTATAGCATGGTCTGAACTCCCAAGTTTGTTTTAAAAATGGCAAATCTTTTTGAATCGGATATGTTTACCATACTACTCATTTCTGCTGTTCATATGGATGCTCACATAGTGCAGCAATTATCCACTTTGTATTTATTTAAACCATGGTACTAAGTTTGTAATGATGGGGCCCTCTGGGCCTTAAATATACAATTATTATTATTATTATTATTATTATTATTGAAGTCACCTGCAATCAAGCAGTACTTCAGATTTAAGTCAGTTGCAGCGTGAAATGCCAGCGAGAGACAAAGATCGTAATCCTCGCTGGCATTGGGTGGGCGATAGACACTACCAACGAGTAAAGAGTAGTTATCTTTTAGATCTACTCGGAGCCAACAGCTCTCCTCTACCGCGGTAAATTGGCGATAGTCCAATGGAAAAATGTAAGTGATTGCCTAACATAGATACAGTTTCCTCCGCCACGGCCTTCGTGTCGATCATTCCGAATGTAAGCGTAGCCTAGCATAGAGAGTTCCGAGTCGGATACACAGGGTGTTGCCCATGTCTCTGTAACTATTACAATGTCCGGGCGGTGGATGAAAACCAGAGTCTGGAGCAAAGGCATCTTATTAAGCAGAGATCTGGCATTGAGGACGATTAGTTTAAGTGGGCACGTTTTTGGTTTCTGAAACGGGACAGTTAGGCTGTCAGGGTGACTGCCTTCGGCCAGAGAAATGCTCTTTTTCACTTGAACTATCTGTCCATCTCTTATTTTGAGATTTGCCTCGCCATTGGTCTTTCGTGTTTCCAGTTCTATTATTAGCTGTCGCATTTTCATTCGCTCTTTCAACCCATATTCCGGTTGAAAAACACTTCAGAATGCGGACCCCGCAGGGTTGATTTTCTCTGTAGCAGGAGCTGTGCCTGCGCTTCGTTTTCTAAGATGATTTTAAGAGGTCTTGGTCGAGGATTTGAATCGGGTGTAGACAGAACCTTCCCTATTCTATATGCCTTGAGAATATGAATGGACTCGCCGTCCGTCAGCAGCGTTTTTGCATACAATTTAAGGAGTTCCAAGTCATGTTTAACTCGCTCCTTTGGAATAATTGAAGCTGACTCCGGGACACCTTTAATGACTACATTCTGTTTTCGACTCAATCTAGGGCCCGTTTGTAACTCAGATCTTTCAGCTGAGTGAGTACTGGTAACCAGCTCACTTTTCCTGATAGGTCCAGATGAGCCGGATGTTGGGCAGGCTGGAGCCAAGTCTCTGCACGACTTGTTCTTCTTAGACCTTTTCTTCTTTGGCTTTACAAACTCGCCAACCTCTTCAACATCGCATGTTGGTGCAACGTCTACCAGTGAGGTAGCGAATGGCGGTAAAGCCAGATGAGTGCAGATGCTACCCGAACTAAGTACCGGTGGAGTGGCGCAAGGTCTAGATGGGGCTCCCTTCGGAAGTAGCGAAAATTCCTCTGGTTCACCGGGTCCAGCAGACGCGATATGTTTAAGTTGACTTGTATGTAAGCTTGAAGAAGCTATAAATGAAAACGAATTTTGCTTTGTAGTAGGTTTATTACGAACAGGAGCTTTTTTAGCAGTTGGAAAAGATAGAGATTTTTTTAAGTTATCTATTTCTTGTCTTAGATTCCTTATTTCCTGCTCCATCCCTGAGAATTTCTGCTGGAGGCTGAAACACCCCATACATGTTTCGTCTTCGTAAGCTACATAAGTTAAGCTTACCGAACTTTTACCCCGTTTAGCGGGAGGTGAACAAATAGCAGAATAACGATAGTTAAAATTGTTTTCTGCTTGTACATTAACTTGCTTGACAAGATCCCCTGCCAATATGGCCGAGTGGGTAGAGTCACCGATAGACGGTCCCAAGCAGCTTGGTCGTTGACCAATTTTTTGTTACAATAAACTTATGGAACTTGAGTTTTGCATGTTATAATTGCCACAAAATTAACAGAGAGTCAGCTGAGTTTTCAACAATAAGAATAAGAAAATATAAGTATTCAGCCTTTGGTTTGAGTCCCTTCCGCGATTGAGAGCAGATGCAGGGAGCACACAGCCGGCGTGAGTTTCAGAAAGCAGCAAAGATCGAAGGTCCAAGTCGCAATTTACAAACTCAGAGGAATATAAAGACAATTCTTTAAAAATTTTCCAGCACCGTGTCTTCTACACTGAGGTAGAAACTAAAAACGCGTAGGCTCGAGGGGCTTGAAATTCGAAACCAATTTCAAACGACGCACCAAGTCAACGTCGCAACGTCGTGCTTGAGCTCTTAAAAAAGGATTTTCAGGCCTTCGCTCAGTGGTGTTGCACATGGCGCCTCTCACTTTCTTGGAAAAAGTGCTCCGTTATGGTTATTGGCGACAACCATCAGCCCCACCTAAGCATAGACGGTCACGATCTAAACGTGCCCGGAGTTATAAAGGATCTGGGCATATCATACTCTAGTAGTCTTAATCTGTCAGAGCACTGCGCCTTGATTGTATCGAAAGCACGCCAAACTACTGGGTTTATTCTCAGAAATTTTAAAACCGTCAAAATTAGAATCAACCTCTATAAATTGTATGTCAGGCCTAGTCTGGAATACTGCTAGTTTCTATTTAGTCTTCTGCACGCTAGTGAACGAAAGAAGATAGAATCAGTCCAGCACTTCTTTACAAAAAAAGTTTTCTATTCAGATTACTGAAATCTGTTCTACCAACAACGCTGTGAGCTTACAAGCCTTGACCCGCTATGGCTTCGTAGATTACAGAAGGGACTATTTTTACTGTTTAAACTACTAAACAGTCGTATATTTAAACCCCTTACATCTCTGAGGCACCTCGACCACTCTCAACGCATCAGTCATCGAGATGTATTTTTATTTCTTCCTTTAGCACGCACAGTTAGATACCGACAGTTTTTTCGGTAAATGCTAAAGCAATCTGGAATAAGCTACCTAGAAGTATCAAAATTCAGCAAAGCTATCCCTTGTTTACGCGAACTGTCACTAGTTTCTACATTCACGACACATACCAAAACCTTTGGGTGCTGACTCTGTTGAAGCTCTCTTCGGTTCTGATGGCGTTCACGCACTCTGAATCCTGTGCCGGTCTTTATGCTGAGGGGAAAATAACTGGCTCTGCAGACCTCAATCGGCTTATTTCTCAGTCGACAGCGAACAGCCGCTCGCCGACATACCTGCTGGTGCAGAATACCGGATCCGTAACACTGAATGGAGAGGTTCTTCACCGGGCACCTGTGTTAACGCGTCCCTGTCCAGAACTTTAATTACTCAATAAGCTGCAGTTTTTTCTCCTGAAAACACATGAAACAACGATCATGAGTTTTTTTCACTGTCAGCTTGACCCTCTACTGTATATATATAAATATTTTTTTGACCTTGCCTGTAAACTGGCAATAAATAAATAAAATAAAATAAAATAAAATTACGAGTGGCATAGGGTCGATCTACCGGAGCGAAAGCGTTAATTCGAGGGAGTTTTGCGCCAGAGTTAACGCGAAAGAGGAAGCAGAGACCGGCTTCGAGTCTTCTTACCCACAGAAATTTAATGTTTGCTAACTGGCATCTATCCGTATAAGAGATACTGGATCCAGGAAGAGAAAATCGTCTTCGAGTAAAAACCCTCTTAACTTTTTCAATCTCACTGCGGTTAGAGGCATTCATCAGCCCAAAGAGGGGACAGCAGTTTTCTAGGATAGGAAGAAAAAACATGCGGTACAGGTTTAACTTTATTTCCAGAAGTAAGAAATTATGCGATATAAAACCACATATCTGTGCAGCCTTTGCAGAAATTCGATCTGCATGACGCGATAATGCTAGCTTATTCGTGTAACTTAGACCTAAGTCTTTTATGGTTGATCGTTTTTGTTGGAATCCTATCTTGACAGTAACCGTTTTCGGCATTGTTACAATTTTTTGGCAAATTAAATTTTTTGCCATCGTATTTTACATTAGATCTGCTTTATTTTGCCAACATTTTGATAATAACTTTGTTTCAGATTTTGCCATATTGTATAGTCCTGCAGAGATGGTATATAATATTCATTGTTTAGTTCCTCTGTAAGAAGATGTGGCATTATTTGGAGTGTTGGATATTTTTTCGGCATTTCCTTTTGAAACTAAGTTACAAATCATTCGCAATACAATAAGGAAGTCAACAAACGTAGCCGCACAGGCGTGCAGGTAGTTTTCTGAAAGACTCCTGCCTGAGTCCCACATGCCAAATGCTGTTGGATGGCGATGAAGGTCTACCACGGTCTTTACGGTTACCCCGCAGCTCCCCAACCATCTTACACAATGGTTTCATGCTGTCGACTGAAGCTCCCGATAACTTGGTACTGATTGGTGACAGATCGTGCGTGCTGACATCTGTTTCGGCTAATGGCATAGACATCTCCAGCCTTTTCATGGTCAAAGCCTCAGATTTGACAAGTTGTCCTTTGGCTGCAATCTTTTCTGTTATTATCTGTAAATATAATTCAGTATATATAAGGAGATAGGCAGAGCCTTTGAAAAACCCTATTTACAGATAGACGCTAGCAAAAACAAGCAAAATGTTACATGGCGATAGTCGTTTTAGTATATCAACTCATTGCTGTCCGACTAAATATCTGTTCATCAAGTAAAAATGCATCAAGTCTTCTTTTAAACATTTCAACGCTTTCAGCCTGAACAACTGAGGCTGGCAGTTTGTTCCATTCTGTCAATCACCCTTTGGGAAAAGAAGTTGGCCCGTACTTCAAGTTTGGCGTGATTTCTTTTCAGTTTGTATTGGTGACTCCTGAGACTTGTCGTTTGCCAATTCAAAAAGTTGGCCATCTGAAGAGATACAATCAACTCTCTGACCAGTTTGAAGACTCAAGATCATATCCCTCTGTATTGCCTATAAGAGAGAGGAAAAATTTTAAGTCTTTCTAGGCGGCCCTCATAGGGTAGGCATTCCAATCCGCTGACTAGTTTCGTTGCCCTCCGTTGAACTTTCTCCAGCAGAGCGTAGTCATGTTTCGTCCAAGGGCGCCACGCCTGAACGCAATATTCCAACACCGGCCGGATAAATGTTCCATAAACGCGCCCAAATATGTCTCTTTTAACATTGCAGATCATTTAATTCTCATTTCTCTATTGCTAACGTTCCAAAAACAGTGACGTTTTTGTTCAAAGTTGTTTGTTCCCACTTTTTTTTTTATTTTATTTTATTTTATTTATTTATTGCCAGTTTACAGGCAAGGTCAAAAAAAAATATACAGTAGAGGGTCAAGCTGACAGTGAAAAAAACTCCTGATCGTTGTTTCAGGTGTTTTTCAGGAGAAAAAACTGCAGCTTATTGAGTAATTAAAGTTCTGGACAGGGACGCGTTAACACAGGTGCCCGGTGAAGAACCTCTCCATTCAGTGTTACGGATCCGATATTCTGCACCAGCAGGTATTTCGGCGAGCGGCTGTTCGCTGTCGACTGAGAAATAAGCCGATTGAGGTCTGCAGAGCCAGTAATATTGCCCCTCAGCATGAAGACCGGCACAGGATTCAGAGTCCATGAACGCCATCAGAACCGAAGAGAGCTTCAACAGAGTCAGCACCCAAAAAGTTTTTGGAAGGTGTCCTGAATGTAGAAAAACTAGTGACAGTTCGCGTAAACAAGGGATAGCTTTGCTGAATTTTTGATACTTCTAGGTAACTTATTCCAGATTGCTATAGCGTTTACCGAAAAAAACTGTCGGTATCTAACTGTGCGTGCCAAAGGAAGAAATAAAAAAATACATCTCGATGACTGGTGCGCCGAGAGTGGTCGAGGTGCCTCAGAGATATAAGGGGGTTAAAATGTACGACTGTTTAGTAGTTTAAAACAGTAAAAAAATAGTCCCTTCTGTAATCTGCAGGAAGCCAGAGCGGGTCAAGGCTTGTAAGCTCACAGCGTTGGTGATAGGACAGGTTACGGCGATCTGAATAGAAAACTCTTTTTGTAAAGAAGTGCTGGACTGATTCTATCTTCTTTCGTTCACTAGCGTGCAGAAGACTAAATAGAAACGAGCAATATTCCAGACTAGGCCTGACGTACATTTTGTATAGAGGCTGATTCTAATTTTGACGGTTTTTGAAAATTTCTGAGAATAAACCCAGTAGTTTGGCGTGCTTTCGAGACAATCAGGGCGCAGTGCTCTGACAGATTAAGACTACTAGAGTATGATATGCCCAGATCCTTTATAAGTCGGGGCACGTTTAGTTCGTGACCGTCTATGCTTAGGTGGGGCTGATGGTTGTCGCCAATAACCATCACGGAGCACTTTTGCCAAGAAAGTGAGAGGCGCCATGTGCGACACCACTGAGCAAAGGCCTGAAGATCCGTTTTTTTAAGAGCTCAAGCACGATGTTGCGATCAACCGGTTTATATCGATAGGCAACTTTTAAATCGTCAGCGTACATAAAGGGCCTACCATACTGAAAGCAATCAGGAACATCGTTGACAAAGAGGCAAAATAGAAGCGGGCCGAGCACGCTGCTCTGAATAACTCCGCCCTCACATGCGTGGGTTGGAGATAACATCAGAAATTTTAACCCGTTGTGCGCGAGCATTCAAATAGGAAAAATATTAAGTTCAGAAGCTTGTTACCTATGCCGAAGGAGGCAAGTTTCAGCAGTAGGAGATCATGGTCAACACGATCAAAAGCCTTAGTGAAATCGAAGTAAACGGTGTAAATTGCAAAACCGCTGTCTCTAGATTGTAGCACATGATCAAAGAAAGAGAGCTGGCAAGTGTCACAAGACCTTTTTTCGAGAAAACCATGCTGAGCCGCATTAAGTAGGTTATTTTCTTAGGTGACACATAATCTTTTCTTTGATCAAGGACTCGAAGATCTTTGAGACTGCTGGTAGTGTATTAATTGGTCTAAAGTCGTCAAATGACGTAGGTCGGCCGTGTTTCGGAATAGGCAGTATGTGCGATTCCTTCCATAAAGTAGGGAAAGTTTCACTTTCAAGAGCAAGATTAAATATCTCAAAGTTTTCCGCTTACACGCGTTTGTGATAGATATCAGTCCATTTTCACTTTTTACTGCCTTATTTCAGAATACTTCAGTATATTTAAGAGTAATAGGCATTTCCTTTGAAGACTCTATTAATAAAAAAATTAAACTGAAAAATTGCAGTCAAAATACACGTCATTGCAAAGAAGTGAATACCATATTCAAGTAGAAAGAAAACTGTTTTTAACAGTCGAATCTGGGAACAGTCATCCTGAACGTTCAATGAATACCTATGTCAAATAATAGATATCACCATTATCTGTATGTATGTGCAAAGCTTTTGTATCATTTAGCAGTTTATTCCTGTAAGAAGGAACGATAATTGTCAAGCGAATATAAATACAGTTTATGTTCGAGTGTGGCAGTCATGTCCGCCCGTATGACGTCCTCTGGGAGTTCAATCCAGGCACTGTAAACTAGCTGCGAAAACGAAGGGCGACGAACATCCAGGTTGGATAAGGCTCATCGAAATTTTTCAGTTTAAAATACGTTTGTTACTATAAATTAGTGAGAAACATATTTGCATAGAAATAAAAATGTTTTATTACAGTGGGATCTAGGCAGAGTTTACCAACATTATCTCCATGTATATGCATAACTTTGCTTTGATGTTACGGTGCCTTCCTGTAGAATAAAAGGTAAATGTTAAGCGAATATAAATCCAGTTTATGTTTGTATGTATCTGTCGTGTCCGCCCGTAAGACGTCGTCTGGAAGTCCGTACCAGGTACCGACAATTTGCTACGTAAAAACGAATGGCGACGAACATCCAGGTGGGATAAGGCACATCGAAGAAATTCCAGTTAAAATAAATATGTAACTATAAAGAAGTGAATAACATATTTAAATAGAAAGAAAATAGTTTTGTAACACAAGTATCTAGGCACAGTCATCCTGAAGGATCGAAGATTACCTATATCTCCGTTATCTGTAGGTATGTGCGAAGCTTTGGTGTGATGTAGCAGAGCATTCCTGGAAGAATGAATTGTAATTTTCAAGCAAATATAAATCCAGTTTATGTTTGAATGTGTATGTCGTGTCCGCCCGTATGACGTCCTCTGGCAGTCCGTTCCAGGCACCGCCAACTCGCTGCGAAAATGAGTGGCGATGAACATCGAGGTGGAATAAGGTTCCTTGAAGTTTCAGAGAATTGCCACGCAGGTTATTTGTTGTGGCAAATGAAAAAAGTCTTCGAAGTGCAGAGCACAGTCCTGATTCCTTAAAAGCCGGTTTGTCTGTATTAGATCGCCTCAAATCTGCCTGTACTCAAGAAGGAAAAGGTTAAGAGCATCAAGTTTGCATTTGTATGATAAAGACTTTAGGCCCTTCACGACTTTTGTTGCCCTCATTTTAACCCTTTCCAGCAGTTTGTAATCTTTTTTTCAGCCATGGTCGCCACGTCTGAACTCCATATTCTAGGTGCGAACGAATAAAAGTCTCGTATATTTTACCAAATATGTCCTTATCGATGTCTACGAAAGTACTTTTAATGGCAAACAGGACATTTGACGCCTTTTTGGCCACCCTAACACATTGAGCGGAGGGCTTGAGGGAAGACAAGATGGTGATTCCCAAGTCCTTTTGATCGGATACATTTGACAGACACCTTCCGTCAAGGACGTATTTATGAGAGTCGCCCATCGTGATTGCCTTCTCTATTTGAGCCACAGTGCGACCCATTTCTCAAAGTTAAACTTCATCTGCCATTTATCGGACCATTTAGATAGGCGGTTGAGTCATTCTTGTAAAATCTGTTCATCAGTTCTGCATCGGATTGAATGCACTATCTTGATTTCATCTGCAAAAATGACTCCCGTGCTGTTCGATCCATTCATACAATCATTGAAATAGATTAAGAAAAGTAATGGTCCAATAACGGAGCCCTAAGGTACACCACTCACGACCGGCACAGAAGGTCAAGGTCAAGGTGCGCAGCTCGTTTTTGAAAGCTAAGTGAAAGTTCTATTTTTTCAGGATTTCCTTATCTAAAGCTTAAATTAATAACTGATGTTTTGATAAAAACTTTGCACTTTTAATACTCTATCAACTGCTTAAACCTATGGAGCTCTTCCACTTCTACAAGCGTGAATATTTCGAGTCAACGTCTTCAACCGTTATACTAAGTTTTCTCAAGCACGTATCAAGGTCCTTGGTTAAAATTTTGGAAATAACATTTGTCGCAGAATATTATTCACCTGATTTTTTCCTAAGTTTGACCAAATAAAAGCCTTCTAGCAAAAAGGAGAATGAAAAGCTTGGCTCGTCGAAAGCTCTCAGCCATTGCACCGAAGCGTTGCTTGGTTGCATCAAGTAGTTACAGCAGTGATATGCATATGCAATCAATTGTTAAAGCTATGCAGCTTGATCTCTCTGCTTTACAAAATTGTAATGATTTTATGTTAAAGTTTGGATCAGTTCTCTCTATACTGGGGAACTTATTCGACGGTGACATCTCTGCTCTTCCCTCTCAGGAATGTCAGCGTCTGGATTCTCTCGTCCATTTGGTTGCCAGTGAAACATCAGACCGACAGAAACGAAATTATAATTTTCTTTTAAAAAATGTTTCCCGGGACAGACGACCTATTGACGTTGCCGTAGACTTCCTGTACTCATGCGGTTTTAACTACAAAATAGCGGAAGCCAAACGCCTCTCCTCACGTAGCAAAAATCCACCTATATAAATCAACCTTTTTTCACCAATCGAAGTGGACTCCATTTTGCACAATGAGGTCACATTTCTCGGTATCTAGAGGTTGCAAAATGTTTCCTTTGTCGGAATCTTATACCGATGGAGCGAAGGAATGTGTCTCCCCTCTTGCATAAGTCTTCGGCCTCTCAATCCATTATCCATAAGTCTGGTCGTAGCTATGCAAACCATAACGAGACGGTACAGCAATCTACCACAGTGGCCGGTTCAAAAACCTTCTTAACGTCAACTCATGCTCTTATTTTAACGAATTCATTAACTTCTTCTTCCTCACGAATAAGAATTTCCAACGCAGTAGCTATCAGCCATGTCGTAAGCCCACCTTTAATGTCAGTAACTCCGTCTAAAATGCCAAGACCGACTGCTTCTCCGTTTCCACGTTGTTTTCCTTGTATTCCTACTGTTGACTTAGTCAACAAAACTGGGTCAAGTCCACCTCGTTCCCATTCCATGCTATCCACTCCGGTCACAGCTGTCCAATCTATTCAACTTATCAATAACCTGGGCAAGTCAAAGTATGCTCCAAACTTAAGTTCCAAAAAGAAAAACGTTATTAAAGTTGGGAAACCTCCTGACCCTCCAGCATCTACCATACATACCCAAAATTTCCTTTACAATTATCCAAACCAATCAACTTCTCAGGCTCCCCCATTATTTAACACTACCCCTTACGGTAACAGTCTTCCAAAACAATTTTTTCCTTTTTAAATCTTATTCTCCCCCCATATTATTCCAATACTCCTCAAAATCCAATTTATAGGCCTCCTATTTTCGCTAACGCAGAAAATAGCCTTCCTCTCAATGGATACCACCCAAATCTGTTTCTCTACAATAATCCTAATTTAGTTAGCAGTAACAGCTTAGCTTATTGTAGACAGCAGGAATTTTACTTTCCTTTCGCACCTTCCCCTCTACAGTTTACTTCCCCACCACCAAGTCTTCCTTTTTTATAAGTAACGATAACCCTAGTTTGGATACTCGAACTACGCTAGATTTCATATTACTTAATGCTTGATCTGTTATAAATAAGATGGCCCAACTGAGAGCCATTGCTTTCGAGTTAATGCCTGATGTTTTATCTGTAACTGAATCTTGGACCCATCCCTTAATTTCCGACTCTTTGCTTGTCATAGACCAGTATGATCTCTACCGTCAAGACCGCATTAGCAAGCGTGGTGGTGGTTGTCTTCTCTTTATTAAAGCTTCATTTAAGCACTTCCCATTTGATCTAGATGTTACGTCATTCTCTGGTAATTACTGCTTCGCATCCATTATCCTGTCGCCCCGGCAAAAGGTGATTCTCGGATGTATTTACAACCCGCCTAATTCATCATCCGATGATGATGCAAAACTTTGTGAAATTTTTAAATTGATTTCCGAGTCCAATTTTAACATTAAAATAATCGCTGGGGATTTTAATTATCCTGAAATTGACTGGATTTCAAACTTTTGTCCACCCAAATTTAAGCCTTTCCTCGATACCATTAATTTTTCTAATTGGTCCCAGCTTGTCCGTTCTTCAACGAGAGACAAGCATATTTTAGACTTGATTTTCACAAACGACGTTGCTCCCCTCTTCGTTGATTTTAAGCAGGGCCTCTTCCGAAGTGACCATACAATAATTCACTGTTGCCTTCCAATTGTTTCATCGAAAAAGGCTAGTGCCGTTCGTACCTATCATGCTTTTCACCTCGCAGATATGAGCTTAATTAGTAACTTTTTGGAATCATTGGACTGGCAGCATTTCTCCTCCATGAAAGACGCAGCAAGTCTTTGTGACTTCATGTCAGTCGTTTCAAAAAACATCCTGGAGCTTGTGCCAACCAAAACAGTCAAGCCATATGTCTCGGAATCCACCGTTCCTCACTTTCTTTTGCCAAGACTAAAGAAATTGAGGAAGCAGTTGAAAGATCAAAATACTAGTTCGTTATCTGTACATCTAAGGATCGCAGAGATTTTTGAATTAGCCTCTAAGATTCGTCTTGCACGTGACAGACAGAGGGAATCTTGCGCACTCAGTGAGCCAAACTCTGCAAAATCTGTTGCTCAACTGTTCCGCCGTCGATCCTCCTCTAAACGAGGTTATGAAATTCATCCATTACTAAACGAAGACAAGAACTTTGTTCTCGAAGACTCTGACAAGGCAGAACTGTTTAGCACGTTCTTTGAAAATCATCTTACAATGGAATCTGAACTGGTTCCGAAGTTTCAGGCATCCTCATTGAATGTTATCAGCACTATTGATTTCTCCTTAGAACTAATTCGTAAGCAAATAATTCGTCTAAAAAACTCGCACTCTTCGGGAACTGACGGTATTCCAAACTCAGTTATTAAGAGAGTGCCAAGCTTCCCCCGATTGCTATGCCATATATTCTCAGTTTATCTTCTAAACTGATTATTTCCTGACTCCTCCGAATTTGCAACCCTGACGATAGTCTCCAGGTTCTGTTGATGATCGAGGCGGGTTCTGATGTTTTTGCCTCTTTGGTGATGGACTATGCAGTCAGCAAGGTCGCATCTCGATGATGATCTCGAGACCACTTCTTTCCCCACTTCGTTTCGACCATGTTGTCTACGATGAGTTTGTACTCTCTTACATCCACTGGTGTTTATAAACAGTAGCTCTGACTGCTATATTATCTTTCACCCGACAAGGAGCGTTCCGAACCCTCATACTTTGTCAGCAACATCACAATACTATCCCATTGCAGTTAGCTATTAATTTTTAGTGAAGCAGATTTTTCTCCTATTTTTTTAAAAAAATTGGCGGCACGCCGAACTCCGCCTCCGTTTTGACCCTAGGAGTTTTTTTTACTGCTTCTTTTCCAGTTCACCGTATATGCCAAAGATTGTTGACTTTTGTTTTAAAAATGGCAAATCGTTTTGAATCGGATATGTTTACCATACTACTCATTTCTGCTGTTCATATGGATGCTCACATAGTGCAGCAATTATCCACTTTGTATTTATTTAAACCACGATAGTAAGTTTGTAATGATGGGGCCCTCTGGGCCTTAAATATACAATTTATTTATTTATAAATTGATTTCGCATTACCAATGCACACGGATTCTGATTGGCCTTTCAAGAAGTTTCCTATCCAAGTGAGTAAATTCCCCCTTATTCTGGATTCTCGGACTTTGTAGAGTAACCTGTGGCGAGGAACACTATGAAAGGTTTATTTGAAGTCAATGTAGACTACATCAACGCTGGTGTTTTCATCTAATGACATGGACCACTGTTCCATTGAATAGAGCATATTGGTCAATCAGGAGTGATTTCGTCGAAATCTATGTTGGGCACACATAAGAAAGCTTTTTTTCGAGAAACTTCATGCTGGCCTTTTTGATGATCCTTTCAATTACTTTGCTACAAATGTATGTTAGGCTCACCGGTCATTAGTTTTTAGCGCTAATTCTGAATCCACCCTTGTGAATAGGGTATATAAATGCTGATTTCCAACCAGAGGGGAAGATGCCTCGATCGAAGTACGACTGGAAAATGCACGAGAGCGGTTAAAAGAGTTCGCTAGCAAGCTCTTTCAGTACTTTGCTGGTATTTGATCAGGACCTGGAGACTTGGTGTCGTTAAGTGCAAGAAGCCCCTTCTTCGTATCTTCTTCTGTGAATTCAAGGTCCTTAATGACTGTGTCGTTAATACTTGTATGAAAGTCTGTTTGGTTAGAATCTGTTTCATCTGTAAAGACAGATGCAAAAAATCGACTAATGTGTTCTGCCTTATCTTGATTTTCATTAATATCTTCTTTGTTTTCACCTATCAACACTGCCACCATCTCCTTCTTCTTCAACCGACTATTGATGTTGCTAAAAAGTACTTTTGGCTTATCGATGGTCCGTTCTATAATTTCATCTTCATACTCCTTCCATGATCTGCGGATAATTAACCTTATTTCATTCCACTTTTGGTGAAATTCTTCGTAATGTATAGGTTGATTTGTTGCTACATACCTTCTCCAGAGTTTATTCTTTCAGTTCAGTTGTCTTTTTTAATCTTGCATTAACCAAACAGGGTGGTTTTCCTTTTGTGCTTTTTACTGGGACAGTTGCGGTGCATAGCGTCGTTGATAACGCCCCTGAGAGTGGTCCAATCTACATCCGGATTTTAGTTCAGAATGTTTTGCCAATTAAGTGCCGTTAAGTCACCCCTCATCGCAGAGAAATTAGCGCTCCAGTAATTTACCCGAACACCAGGAGTCTCCGTTTGCTTGGTGTGCAAACATTATTCCCACAGCAGCATGACGTGGTCACTTTTACCAAGCGGCAAGAGTGACCTTAATTCATCCACATCAATTGGGTCCTTTGAAAGAACGAGATCTAGGCAATTTGTCATTTAAGCTTCCTTAACTCTCGTTGGAAATCTAACATTCTGGACGAGAAAGAGATTCACCATGAGCTTTATTAGTATCCATTGCTGGCGTGGTGTATGTAGATGTACTGCGTCATTGAGTTTATCAATGACTTAATCATTGTTCGTGGATATGAACTGTGTCATATGGCCAAAAAATGCAAAGCAGCATAACTATTTACTGCAGAATAACCCGCAGTCCTGTAGGACAACCTGACCCTAGACAAGGCAGAACAGTTTGCGAAAAAGGCTGAAGAGACAGATGACCTCTCCAGTTGCAAGCTAACTGCATTATAAATGAGGTTCTGAAGGAACCAAGTTTCCAATGCTATTCAGTTCCTCATCTCGATATCCTCGCAAGCTTACTTCGGCACCCGAAGATAAAGATGAATTCATTTGTCGGCCAAAAGAGCCAAAATGGAGACTGGCTGGCTGGTCGACGCCACTACCAATACTGCAGTAAGAACGTTTGAAAATATTAATTTTAGGCCTAGGAATGACGAGAATAAACGGGGCCCACCAACGTCTTGGAGTACGCTTGCACGACCAAGTCCGCCGCCCACTAATCAGTCAGCATTTGTTACCAATGTGTACCTCGGACAACTACCGGAACGATCTCCAGCTGCCCTTTCAACCTTAATCAATGACTTACGGAAGAAAATTGAGTATCTACGCTAGGAACTTTCTCAATGTTGTTAACGTTCAGCTGGTAGAAAAGTTGATTATATTGCAGAGCAGCAGGCTCGCAACATGGAACAACTCTGGGCAGCCTTGAACAACATACTCAGGAATCGCGGGTCATGGCTAGCCAGTCGATAAATCGTCTGTCCTTGTGCACAGCGAAGGCCTACGATGAATTCCTCGGAGAAATGAGTAGGACACCGGATTATGCTTATGAGGTGGTTAGGACATATTTATTTCTGAACGTCACTGGTGAATTGTAGATAGATAGGCTCTTTGTTTTTGGAGGACGAAATAGAAGAAAAATCGTACGAAACCTCCTGACGTCTTCATTGGACCACTGACGTGCTTCAGCTTCTGCTGGGGTGGATCAACTGGGAAGTGGTCATTTATTGGCCGCCCCTTCTATGCAGTTTTCCCTGGTGGGTAATACCTTTTCCTTGACGTCTGCAGACGCCATTTGGCAAAATATTTAGCTTCAACAAATGTTCTTTGGATGTTTTTCACAGAAATGCTATTGACTGGTTCCCCGGAGTAAGAGACAGGTACCGTGGAAGAAAAAACGCCGGGAGGTAACCGAGAAGGCAAAACTATTCCATTGATATAATCCAGCATGTCTATTCAGCTTCCAGAATGTCCCACCAGTGGCGCAATTTTCACAAAACTGTCTGCGTCCAAAGACACGGTAATTATCCCAATGTACTTACAGTAAACGGATTTCGGGTGTAACGATTTTTCTGATATGTAACCCAAGATCGAGCCATGAGCCGTTCAGGGTGATTTAATTCAGTTTGTAACTTCTACTGCTATAGTGACAGTAGGTAGGTTTTGTTACCACATGTAAACCACACAGCATGTGGTCTGGGCACACAGAGCCATTGTATGGGATTTTTATCCTTACTTGGGTGTTGCTGATTGGTGAACAGGATTACTGAAGTAGCATGTATTTTAATCTGGACTTGGATGTTGGTGATTGGTGAATGTGGCTACTGAAGTAGAATGTATTTTAATCCTGACGTTGGTGTTGGCGGTTTGTGTACGTGACTACTGAAGTAGTATGTATTTTAATCCTGACTTCGGTGTTAGTGATTTGTAGCCATTTTCGTAGTGCTCATCTAGCCTGGCATGCTTTGCTAACCTATAGATTTCTTTTTATTTTACAACCCAGATTTGGACAACAGGAGCAGACTATGACAAATCTTTTCTACGCATGTACATATTTGTTATGTTTTTTTAATAATAAAATACGTCTCAAAATTAATTTGCACATGTGCAATGCAATGAGCGAGTGGGTACAGCATAGAAATGACTTGAATGGTGTCCATGTGGAAGACATATTAATTGTATAATCTTGGACCGTTTATAGTGCCACAATTTGGGGTGCATCAATAGAAGTCAAGCATCAGGGATTGCAATATGTGCTGGGAAATTGAAAAACAGAAAAGGGGGCTGTAACTGCGAGGAAATCGAGAGGTCCAGCTGTGCCTTTTTTCCTGTGAGGGGGCCTAAGGGGGCCCAAACTTCAACTTTTCCATTTCTGGCCTTCTGGGACAGAGGGGGCTAGGTGGGGCTGGTGCTGGTAGGGAAGGCTGCGAAATAGTCTCAGTTTCCTGTTTAAGGTCAAACATGACCAACATATTATCAGAATGAATATACTGTCAAAGCACAACAGCCCTCGTGTCACTAGAAAAACAAAAATCCCATAATAATTCCCAAATAGAAAACGCCCAACGATCAAACATATTTTCCATAAGATATGCGATTATATGGAATGCCCTCCCTAATAGTATTAGAAAAAGTCATAACCTAGCTGAATATAAAAGAAAAAACCAAAAACTTTTTCTCACACAATAATAAAGATATATCCTTAAATCAAAAAGGACACTTTTCATGTTAGTTTTTTGCTAAGGAATTTGGACTGAAAGGAATCTGATGCCGCTACTCGCCGGAAACCTCATGTTCTAAATAGAAAAATACGCGCATAGATGGTATGAAAACACTACATACATATTTGATTTGACGGTGCCCAAGCAAAGCCAAATCAATAAACCTATTTATTTACATTGGAATGAAGTTTATACCACACTCATAAACATTCACACTTTTCTTTTCATATAATATATGGCTTTATCCATGATTTGACCCACCTGACAAAAAAGAATAATTTGGGCAACAATTATTAGCATCTCTTCAATAAACCTATAAATACCTGACGCCACCAAGTACAGGATACACATCCTGTTAAAAACAAACAATTTTTTTGCATATCGCATAAACACAATAAATGCATAAACACATCATAATCATTAATAGTTAATATTTTCCATCCTTATCTGATTATAGCCCACAGTTGATCTATCGGACAATAAAAATACTTTCAGTATAAATATTGACATCAATGTATAAACGTCCCAATATCATAAATTTCCGTTTTTCTATTCTTATCATAGCCACGACTTAACCTTTCTCATGTTAAAAAAATTTCATCAATAAATACAAACATGCCTTAACTAAACCCATTATTGCCTGCTGTATACAGACACGCTCTATTTTATGCTCTTCATATGCATGAATTGAGTCAGCGGACACCAAAAATTATTTTAAAATTTATCCCGACAGTAGCGATTACTTGAGCAAAATTACTAATATTTTGAGATTTTATATCCTCAATAAGCTTGCAGATATTAATCGCTCATAAATTATTTTCTGCTCGTGATCTGTCAATAACCAATCTCATATTTTCAAACACAATATAATGACTGGTTGTTTGCATTAAAATTATCTCGCTATTGAATGGTTCATGCCTTTAACCCGTTTCTCCCTTTTTAGAGGTAAGTTCAAGTAAGCCTAATTAATCACTGAACCACACACCAGAACAAGTTGCTTGGAGGTTTTCGCCTTTGAGTTGATGCAATAGACAATCGAAAAGCCCGCGATCGATTCTACTCCTGTCAAATGAGAATTCGAAAATCCATAAGTGATAGACTATTAATGACCCAAAAATTAGTAACACGAAACATTAATTGCAATGCTGTTAAGTTATTTATTTTCATATTTTGCTATTACTATGCCTTTGAAAACAGTTTTTTACATAAAACAAACTCCTTGTTTCTGAACCTGTTAGCCAAGCTTAAAACAAAAACATAGCTTAAGTGACAACAGAAGGAAAGAGTTTTTTTAGGTTTTTACCGGTGTTCTAAGGATATTGACGGTGCCCAAGAGGTGATATATCAATAAACCTATTAATATCAGAAGTGTTGTGCCTACAGAGCTTAGCAGTGGTGCGGTTCCCTTAATGCTATGGCCGTAGATTGCCTTGATGGCTTTGAAAATTTTTATCATTTCATTGTGGTCATCATACCCTTTGATCTCCTCAGCCTTGCGGACCATCCAGGCGTCCCACAGCTAATGCTGTACATGGCAGTGGCATCCGAGGAAGGCTGCTTTGGTGGTGTCAGTCCGAAAGTAAATGTAGGCTTTGTGTAGTCGATTCTTATACTCGAGTTGGTTGCCAATCTTGGCATAATTGTCGTCAAACCAGTCCTGGTGTTGATGCTGTGCGCGTCTGAGGATTTCGAGGGCGGTGAACTAGAGGACGTTCCGCAGTTGACACCAGCGTGTCTCCACGGCGATGGTATCATCTGAAGCATACAGGTCCTTCAGTTTCTGGGCTCTGTGGTTACTGAACTCAAAACAGTGAGCAGGCAAATTAAAAAAAGATTATTTAGCTTACCTGGAGGTCGATTAAATTGAGGCCTTCGGCTGGTTTGAAATCGAAGCCTCATCTTGGCGATGACGAGGTGGTGGTCCGTCTTACTATCGGCATCGTGGCTAGCCTTGGTCACCAGCACATCCTGTGAATGTCAACTGTGGACGAGAACATAGTCCAGCAGCTACCAGCGCCGCAATCGAGGGTGCGTCGACGTGGCCTTCTCCCGCGTCGGAAGGTGATAGAAGGTGTTGGTCAGCAGGAGACGGTCTTCCGCACACGTTTGTAGAAGAAGGAGGTCATTATCGTTCTAGCTACCGAAGCTTTAGTTACTTAACCATCTTTGCCAGGCATCGTAATCTGTCATGACGCGGGTATTTAAGTTACCAAGGGCATTAAACTGATCAACCTTCGGCGCATTTACCAAGAGGGCATGCATGTCCTTGTAGAATATTTCCTTCGCTCGTCCTTGAGGGTTTTAGGCGCTAATGATAGTGGTTAACTTGTCTTCCTGAAGAGGCAGGCGGAGGCTCATCAGGTGATCACTGATACCCCGCAACAGACAGGGCAGAAATTCCATGATGTCGTCCTGGATGGCAAAGGGGAAACCAGCGTCGCAACGCTCTGCCTTTGCCTGACCGCTACAGAAGAAGTTTTAAGCCGGCACCCACCTTCTCAAGCTGGTCCTGCTAAGAGAATTGGGCCTCGCTGAGAGCAGCAATGTCCATCTTGTAGCGCGCCAGTTCCTGAGCGACTAACGCCGTCCTCCGTTGCGGTCGGTTGCTCCTCAAATTGGCTAAAAGCGAACGAAAAGTCAAGGCTGCTAGTGTGAGCGGACTCACCCGAGCAGCCCGGAGAGTATGGCACGGGGGATGGGGGATAGGGATATTGTTGTTTGTTTGAGTTGTATAACCGCGTATTTTGCTATCTGCGACCCACGGCCGGCTGTAGAAGACATGATACCCGGTATTTTTAGGGCACCTTTTTCTAGCCCTTCCCCCACGAGGAAGCAAGCAGTGCTGTCTGAGTTTTGTTTTCTTGGGAGAGTGACCCGAGTTATCTTGGGCCACCTACGGGTTGATGTTGCGCAAATTGTAGGACTTTTTGAAAGGGGGATGTGCGAAGTTCGGGAGTCAGACATGCCGGGTGCGGGGCACACACAACACCGGAAACCTTCACCTGGTTTAGGCCGCCGGTCTTGATGGCTACCCGGGATGTGACCGCTGGTCAGAACCTAGTTTTGAGGAGCTACAGGTGAGAGTTGGGTACCAGATCGAGGCGGCAACAGGAGAATTCACCACCTGTACGAGGCAAACAGAGCAACCAAATACTGCCTGTGTGGTGCTATCCCTCACTAGTAAATATTTCACCCCTACGCCCTTGGGATTCACTTAAAAGATGGGGACGTGCACATAGATCTAGATATTTGAAAGCTTCAAACCTACTGCCACCGAACACTCTAAAAGGCTGACCAAAAGGTACCGAACGTCACACACTGTACCAGGCGTGCTGACGTAGTCTTTAGTATTTGGTACGTTCCGTAGACTAGAGGAAGCAAACTCAAAGGCACACGTAGCAATTTTTAACGAAAAGAGAAGCTTTATTTTCAATATTTATTGGTAATAACAGTTCATGTTTGATAAATTCACAGAGAGCTGTTTAAGATGCTAGCTTGCAGCCTCCGCTACATTCCTGAATGGTATAATAAGATGAGGAGTAATACTTGTAGCCTGCGAAACTTCCCAGCCTTCTCCAGATATTAAAATTCTAAAATTTTTTTGATTCCCCTTGAAAGTCCTGATTCTCTGGTCGCTAAAGTGAGCATCCAATTCTGCAATAAAACTAATTCGACTGACGAAAGAATCAAAGTCCTACTACATGAAAATATGACTTATATCTTCAACAGAGTTATCCAACAAACCTTTAAAATCATTGGAATAATTAGCTCCAAAAGTGAGGAATAGATATAACGCAACCATAAATGTATGCTGCGTAATCTTCCAAATAACGAATCTGCTGTTGATGGTGCGCAAGGTTTTCTGGAACGTTTTGACGTGGGACTCAGAGTTGCATACGCAAAGTGACTGCACTTGCTCATTTGTAATGCACCACTTTAAGTCACTCTTTCATTTGAAAGCAGTCGACTGCGTACTGCCGAAGTAGGAAATTAGTAGAGAATTCAATTAAAAACGCTTTGCTCGGTTTCCATTACAAAATATCGACAAGCAACACAAAAATGACATCTCGTGTTGTCATTTTGAACAAGTCGCAGCAAATGTTAACTAAGGCCTAACCGTCTCAATCCCGAGTTAACACTATACGGAAACCGACTATGATTTATATTGTGGGATCTCAAGACAACAGTTATTTTCACACGATAGTTCGACCGTCGATTTCAACGATGTCCACCATATGCTCCACGGAAGGGTGGTGCAGGGACAGTGACTTGCCCGTTAATTAGTTTTAAGTGATAGTAGCCTTGCGCTGCAGCTAACGCACTCTCTCCTCCTCCCCAACCTGAGCCCGATGTCATGACAGCGTCAAGAAGACCGGAGATGGGAGAGGGCGTAGGTGGCTGGCGCGGCCGGAGCCGCCCCTGGGTGAACCACTACACCTGGCTCGGATCCCATGAAGTAGGAGTGCCAAAAAGGCCACATTAAGAAGGAGCCATTGCAACCTGACTCTCAGTCCGCCAGTCAGCCACTCCACACAAAACACACATTGTGCTGACCACGCGATATCCTGTCAGTTGGCAAACTTCCAAGCCACAGCTTTTAGCGCACCGCGAAAGTGTCAAGCGCGTCAGATTGTTTATAATGAGGAACATGCGCTGAGCCGTCGACCTCACTCTCTCTTCCACCCCTACTGTCAAACCACTGTCCGAGCCGGTCAGTTGTCTGATGCAGAAGTGGGCGCAGCTGCTGGTGACCTCGTCTTCGTGTACTAAGAACATGACCTGGCCCGTCAAACACGAGCACCAGGATTTCACACAACAGGGGGTTGAATGGCTTACATCTCAGATGTGTGAGATAGCCAGAGGTTAAGAGCGAACCATCGCAGCCTGAATCGCAGACCACCAGTCAGCCACTCCACACAACACAAATTGAATTACCTGCGAGGTCTGAGTGTAATTGTCAGTTGGCAACCTTCCAAAAACGGTGCTTATCGTTACAACACTCTATCCTCCTCCTCCACCTGAGCCCGGTGCCATAACAGAGTCAAGAAGACCGGAGATGGGAGAGGGCGCAGGTGAATGGCGTGGCCGGAGGTGCCAGTGGGTGAACTATCACACCTGGCTCGGATCCCACAGAGTGAGGGTGCCATAAAGACCACATTAAGAAGGAGCCATTGCAGCCTGAATCTCAGTCCGCCAGTCAGCCACTCCACAAAATACACACATTGGGCTGACAATGCGGTCCGAGTTATCCCGTCAGTTGGAAACCTTCCAAGCAATGGCTTTTAGCGCATCGTGATAGTTTTAAGCGCGTCAGATTGTTTATAGTGAGGAAAATGCGCTGAACTGTCGACTTCACTCTCTTACTCACCCCCACAATCAGAACACCGTCCGAGCCGGTCAGTTATCTGATGTGGGACACAACCACACATACCAAGTCCAAAAGTAACGCCTGGTAAAACAACGCAGAATTTTAACTTGAACATACGTCTGACTAAAGTCGATTGAAAAACCGGAGGATGCGTGGAAATTACAACAAAACTTAGATCGCTTGCAAACATGGTGTGATGAGTGGCTGCTTAACCTTAATCTTAACAAATGCCAAATAATCCGACTGCGGTCTAGTTCCAGAAGGATTATTAGGTTTGAATACCAGTACTTCATCAGTGGTCACCAACTCCAGGAGGTAAACTATTCTTAAGGACTTGGGTATATGGATAACACCAACTCTCAAACCATCGTCGCACTGTGCGAATATCGCAAAGAAAGCTGTGTGTATTTTAGGCGCGATCAGGAGGTCCTTCGTTAATTTTGACGGAGAGCTTTTTGGGCGCGTGTTTGGAACATTTATCCGGCCCGTGTTGGAATATTGCGTTCAGGCGTGGCGCCCTTGGACGAAACATGACTACGCTCTGCTGGAGAAAATTAAACGGAGGGCAACGAAATTAGTCAAAGGATTTGAATGTCTACCCTATGAGGGTCGCCTAGCAAGACTTAAAGTTTTACCTCTCTCTTATAGGCAATACAGAGGGGATATGATCTTAGTCTTCAAACTTGTCAGAGGAGTTGATTGTGCTCTTCAGATGGCCAACTTTTTTGAATTGGCAAACATGACAAGTCTCCGAGGTCACCAATACAAACTGAAAAGAAATCATGCCAAACTTGAAGTGCGGCCAACTTCTTTTCCCAACGGGTGATTGACGAATGGAACAAACTGCCAGCCTCAGTTGTTCAGGCTGAAAGTGAGAAATGTTTAAAAAAAGACTTGATGCATTTTTACTTGATGAACATATATTTAGTCGACAGCAATGATCGATATACTAAAACGACTATCGCCATGTAACATTTGCTTGTTTTGCTACTGTCTATCTGTAAATAGGGTTTTCAAAGGCTCTGCCTATCTCCCTTATATATACTGAATTATACTGAATTATAAAGTCGCAGCCACTCGAAGCTCGAAGTAATCTGGCTTCTGGCCTGCTACTCCCCAACCCCCCCAAGCCCAACTACCTAAAATTTCCGAAAACCGCCCAGACCTCATACTGAGTCTGGTAAACAAAACATGCCAGCATTCTCGTCTAGAAATGGTGCTCCTGTTCCATTCGCATCAGTGCATCGCCACCCTGCAGCACGCCACCTCCACGGCTCAAAATAATAAAGTTATTCTTGACTACCGACCCTCTTTGGAACCTTAATAGGAATACTTATAAGTATCCTGCCCATGGTTTTAGTCGACAAGCTCCAATCGTTAGCGGTGGTACTCAATTCACCTGTGCGCGATTTTCACCTCCATATCTTACTCCCATTTACCAACATCAGGTACTTTCTCTGCAACAAACGTTTTTCTAGAACCGGGCAGGAGCACACGTTCTCTTGGTTCAGTGGCCATTCGACCACTGGACAATTAAGCTTCCCTCCAAAAAAAACAACTTGTTTTCAAACTTAAACTGTTCGTTCTAAATGCAAGCTCTTTGCTCATTAAAATGCTCCTGATTCAGACACTGGCAACACCTTCCGCAGCTGAGTCCGAACGCTCTCTTCTAGGTTGTAAGTATACTCGAAATGATCATGGCGAGAGCTGTGGTGGAGAGAGCTGTATCTATGTTAAGCAAACATCGTCACTTCTACCCTCAGACCACCCGAAGTTTACTGCGCTTGAAGAGAGCTGTTGGCTTCAAATTACCGAAAAAAAATACGTTCTCTTTATTAATTGGTTGTGTCTTTCGTCCACCCAATGCCCGTTAGGATTATGATCTTTTTCTATCGCAGGTATTTAATGTTGCCGCTGACTTAATTTTCAATTATTGCTTAATTTGTGCTTTCAATATTCGCGAAGTTCGATGGTTTCCACCTTCCGGCCCTATAATTTTAGAGGAGACTTTTGCAAGATGAGAGCTGAGGCATCACGAATAGACTGGGATCTTTTCTTCTCCGGGAATGTCACTGAGGACTGGAATTTATTTAAGGAGTATTTGTTGAATCTAATAAAATGCCATTGTCCGCCATCACAATTTAGGATATCTAACAGACCACAGTGGTTAACAAGGGATCTAAAAAGAGAGATTAACAGGAAAGGAAGGCTTTGGAAGAAATTTTGCCGATCCAATGCAAATTTAGCCTTGCAAGCATACAAAACTCAAAGGAACAAGGTTAAAATCTTGATCTTCCAAAGCCAACGGGATTACGAGAGGGATTTGCTCCAGAGAGCAGTTCACAATCCCAAATTACTCTACAGCTATGTAAGAAAAAGCACACGTAACAGGAACCCGATTCCTGTTATGAGAAACGATGACGGTTTCGAGATATCAGAAAATAAAAACAAAGCTGAACACTTTCCCAGTTCTTTCAGTCGGTTTTCACTAGAGAAGCTGTTTTTATTCAATCAAGTTACGAGACTACAGGAGTGCCACTTATTCAGGATATGCTCTTTCAAGAAGCGGCGGTCTTTGAAGAACTTAAAAGTCTGAAGGCATGCAAATCCCCTGGCCCCAACGAGATTCCAGCAAAGCTACTCCTCGAACTTGCTCGAGAGCTGGCGAAACCGCTATCGTTGCTGTGCCAGAAATCGTTTGATACGGGAATTCTTCCTACCGACTGGAAAACAGCCCACATCGCACCGCTTCACAAAAGTGGTAGTCGTGCATTTGCTACAAATTACAGGCCTGTCAGCCTGACCTCAATCTGTTGCAAGGTTATGGAGAAGGTTGTCAAAAAGGAATTGATGATTTATTTAGAAACCCGTAACCTCTTATCGACTGCACAATACGGCTTTCGTAGGGGAAGATTGTGTGTTACGAACTTACTTTATACGATGCAAAGCTGGACAAAAGCACTCGACGCAAAAGACACTGTGCATGTGGCCTACATTGATTTCCAGAAGGCCTTCGATAGTGTTCCACACCAGCGTCTCCTTCAAAAGTTGAGAATGTTCGGTATTGGCGGCAAACTTCTTACGTGGATAAAGAATTTTCTCATCGGTCGTTCCCAAGTGGTCTGTGTAGGTGGATCGCGATCAAAGCGCACAGTCATCAAGAGTGGAGTCCCACAAGTTTCAGTGCTAGGACCGATCCTATTTCTCTTGTTCATTAATGATTGGGTGTATGAATTGGACTGTAACTTTGCTATGTTTGCGGACGATCTAAAAATCTGGAAAGTTATCCACAATGCTGCTGATGCAGACAATTTCCAAAAAAAATCTTCGTCGATTGGACGAGTGGTCCCGCAAATGGCTCTTGTCCTTCAACTCAAACAAATGCACCCTGCTACGTCTGGGAAATCGAAATCAGGTCACTGATATGCGACCCTACTATTTGAACGGTTTGCCACTCCGAGAAGCACACACAGAAGGATCTTGGAGTTTGGATGAAAGACAACCTGAAGACTTCGACACAATGTTCCAAGGCAGCTAAATCCGCCAATTCAATACTGTAATCTATCAAGCGGGCATTTAAATTTTTTGATGAAGACTGCTTTTCTAAAGTCTTTGGTACGTTTGTAAGGCCACATCTTGAATATGCGATCCAAGCCTGGCGACCATGGACCCAACAGGACTACAACATGCTCGAAAGGGTGGAGCGGCGAGCCACAAAATTAGTAAGAGGTCAAGCTGAAGTGCCATATGAGATTCGTCGAAATAACCTAAAGATCTATCCTCTGAGTTATAGGCAGTTGCGCGGAGACTTGATACAAACCTTCCGTATCGTGCGTGGCATGGATTGCGCCCTCCTATGTGATGACATTTTCCAACTGGCCACTACGAAAAATCTCCGAGGTCATCCATTCAAACTAAGTGTGCCCCAAGTAAGATTGGATGTAAGGAAGTATTTTTTCAACCGTATCGTGGAACCGTGAATAACCTACCTGAGGCGATTGTTATGTCCCAGTCTGTGTATACATTCAAAACTCGGCTTGACATACATATGTTACGGTACCACGAAGACTATG
The DNA here is from genome assembly GCA_017591395.1 of Schistocephalus solidus. Lineage (NCBI taxonomy): Eukaryota > Metazoa > Platyhelminthes > Cestoda > Diphyllobothriidea > Diphyllobothriidae > Schistocephalus > Schistocephalus solidus. Next base: position 36,165 of record WEDG01007927.1, read on the forward strand.
TGACTACTTAACCTTAACAATATCAGTGTACCACGTAAACCTGCCTGCATTCACTTGACTGTTTCTTCTTTAATTTGTTTCTTATTCTTCGTACTTTTATGTAGCAAATACGGGATTTCAAAGGCGTAAGCCTATTTTCCTCAAATACACTGAACTGAACTGAACTGAAAGGACTTACTCGAGGCCATAGATATCTGCATGCGAAAAAAGGTTCCCAACTTCCCTACCCGAGGATCAAGCATCTTAGATCTAATCTTCTGCGGAGGTGACCTGCCGTTGACAATGCCATATTTAAGCACACTTGGGAATTCAGACCACGACATCGTAGTTTCTACACTACAATTCGAAAAGGATGATAAGTTTTTCAAAAATTTTGCTTTTTATTTGAAATTCTATCACCCTTTCGACAGAATTATTGATGCATCTTAATTCCACGATTTTTCTAAATTTCTTTCTATGTCCGGATGTAAATACCTGTATCAATATGGTGATCAAAGTTTGGGGGAGCTCAAGAAAACAATACGTCTCTTTTAACCACATTGATACCAAGTCCATCAGTTACCTCTAGTAAAACGAAGCAAATTGTTTGCTGAAACACAAGTCTGACTACAGGCTCAGTCACTCGTTAAGCGAAGAAGTCCAGCTTTTCTATGAAAATCATCCCTTTGCAATCACAGAATTTTCCACAAAATACCCTAACTCAACTGCCCCGCATTTCCAACTATCGACCAGGCACTATATAGAACCTTCTTAACAAAATATGCTAGCACTCTCGTCTCGAAATTGCGCCTCTGTTCCTTTCGCAGCAGTTATAATAATAATAATAGTTGTATTTACTAGCCGTTAACAGACATTATCAGATAAAATATTCAGTGGGGATCAGCCTGGCAGTGAAAAAACTCCTAAATATATATAATTATAAGTGTTTTTCCTATGTTTATTTTATTAAGGAGAAAAAACTGCCACCTGTTAGGATGATAGCTGTTCAAATCAGGGAAGGGCTTACAGAAGTGCAGTCTGTTTGCAGTCTCTCTGTCTATGTTATTAACCGGGATTCTGCCCCAGGCAAGAGTGCATCCGTAGACGGTTGCTCATTGTCTCCCGAAGAAGTCTTCGGGTGCAGGCTGCAGAGACGGTGCCGTGTCCCTCAAGGTAAGACCTGGGATCGGGTTCAGATGCCGCGCACTCCGTCGAACAGCAAAACAGATTCTACCGTGTCAGCGCCCAGAATTCTTGAAAACTGTTCTGAATGCGAAAAACTAGTAATAGTTCTCTAAAAAAGGATAACTTCGCAGGATTTTTACATTATGGGGTAGTTTATTCCACAGGGCTATGGTGTTCGTCCCCACCCACCGAACATTCCCTCCAGGGTAATTTCCCCATCAGAATCCTACTATAGATGGTCTTATTTGAATAATAAACTCACCAAACCCTTTGTGTAACCTAAACGGGAATAAGTTGCAGTATCCTGCCATGGGTTTCCTGAATAAGATCCGATAGGTAGTAGTGGTGCTCAGTTTCCACGTCCGCCATTTCCTTCTTCATACCTTACTCCCGTTACCCACGCCAGTCACTTGCTATGCAACAACCGTTTTTTTCTTGAAACGGGCGGGAGCACCAGTTACTCACGTTGAGTGGCCCATTCAAGCCCTGGATGACTTTCCTGCCATCCCTCAAAAACAACCAGCTTGCCTATTTAAATTGTACGTTATAAATGTCAGATCCTCGCTCTATAATATGCCCCTTCCTCTTAATCTGGTATTGGTTCACTGTCCTGATACTGCTTTCGTAAGTGAAAACTGGGGAACAATCTCTGTAGCCGAATCCAAGCTCTCCATTCTAGGTTATCGTTATCTTCGAAATGATCGTCGCAGCATCATTGGAGGGGATGCTGTTCCAATGTAAAACAAGCACTTGCAGTTCTTCACTTAGATGTTCCGCAAGTTGTTTCCTGTTGAAGAGAGTTGTTATCTTCGAATAACCATAAAAAAAGAAGTTTTCTTTAGTCGATGGTTGTGCCTATCTTCCAACCAATGCCAGTGAAGATTGCGATCTTTGCTTTCTCTCAGGCAATTAACGCCACGGCTGATCTACCTTTTCAGTATAAGTTGGTTGGAGGTAACTTTAATCTTTCTGAAGATCAACAATTTCTGCCTTCTGGCCCTATAAAGTCCCAGAACTTTCTCACAACCATAGATATTGGTATTTGGAATCAGGTTGTCGCCTTCCACACCCAGGATCGTGCGTATATTACCTAATATTCTGCAAAGGTTGCCAACCTTTGACAAATACTTTGTCACAGATGAGGTTTATTTCCCTATACATTTTCACTGTAAGTTGTGCAGAATTTTTTGTCGATTCTTTTCTCAAAATGACATTTCCTTTATGCTGTTGATCTAACGTATATTGCAATGGGCTATGAGGCCAGCTGATGAGGCCAAATTTGTTGAAAACCCTTAAGTAAATGTCGCAAAACTTTGTTACCACGCAGTAGGAGCCCATTTAAAACTGCGGTACAGTCTCCTTCGAGGTGCACTTGGAAATCCTATAGCAAGTGGCAAGTTGAGGGCTTATAGTGTAAACGCTTTCTCGTCCAGAACGTTTATTGAAAATTCAACCCACTTCCGAACGTCCGGGTTTGGATTATTCGTGTCCTCAAACCATAAAATTTACCCTCTTGGGTGCAGTCGTAGCCATTCGAAGTTATCGTTACTGGATTAGATGGCGTCCCGATCGGTGGATGAATATGGTATTTTTTAACCCTTCTGTCTAAGATATTTAATCTCACTGTCGAAATTTTAACCTTTCCCAATGTGTGGAGGAAATCAAACATTTTGCATATCCCCAGACACAGTCAATACATGTCATTAGATTACCTTTGACAAATGAACACACGTTTCGCAGCCTCGAAGATCATGAAGACCTAAATCAAGGATACGATACTGCACCAGTTAACCGCGAATAACCTACGAGAAGCTACCTACCACTGGTAAGCTCTCTTTCCGAGACCATGTTCTACAGTGGTTTCGCACTATACATAATCTATTTCAATTTCAATAAGGCTTTTGATCGTGCTGACCATGCTATCTTCTGCTGAATTTTTATTTTTTCAACATTTGTGGTAAAATTCTAATTTTACTCTTTTCTATCCTGGGTTTTCGCACACAACGTGTTAAGATCTCGTGTGCTGTCTCCAACGCCACAAATGTTATTAATGGAGTTCAGTTCAGTTCAGTTTTATTAAGTGAATTATAGGCAAACGTCATTGAGCTCACTTTTGGTTACAAAGAGGCTAAGAAAACACCGATACATAAGGGAAATTAAAAGACGTTTCTAAAATGACATTGGAAAAACAAGTAGCCGTCGTCTAGTCAAACCAAAATACATCTAAAAGATGGCTCATTTTTGTAAGAAGTATAATAACATGCAATTGAACTGGATAGTTTGATAAGGGTGGAGTTTGCACTTAAATAAATTCATGGTGGTAGAGAGAACGACATCCGCTGGCAGAGCTACCCAACCTGCATCTATTCCGTTACTGAAGAAGTGCTTGCATCCGTTGAACCTTGAGTTACCTGTGCGTAGGTTTTAGGGGTGACATTACAAGATGGGCGTGTTAGTTAGAAAGGAAAAATAATTGGGAATAAAGCAACAGTCCAGGCCATTTTTAATGCGAAAGGTAAGTATGAGATCTCCTCGTAGTTGCCTGCAGGTAAGGGGAAATAGCTTGAGGGTTGATAGTCTGTTTTCATAGGTAAGCATTCACAGGCCTTTGGAAATATTTTTTCACCCATCTCCGGCCCTTCTCTAAGACGGTACTATCCTTGACAGTCCAAGGCCTCCATGCCTCTATGGCATGTTTTAGGTGCAGCCGCACGAAGTTTCTTAATACTTTGGATAAATTGTCTTTGTCAAAGCCCATAAAGGTGCGCCTGATGAGTTGCAATACAGAAATGACTGACTTCGCAACCTTCGTGCAGTTCAATGTTGGTTTGAATGACGATGTTATCCACACACCCAAGTCCTTTTGACTATCAACTGGTTGCAATGATGTCCCATTTATAAAGTAAATTCTCGGGCTGTAGGCTCCACAGTTGCCAATTGCACTTACTTACATTGAACGGCATAAGCCAGCGCTTTGACCAGTCCTCAAGCCTGTTCAAGTTCAGTTGCAGAAGATCTTTGTCTGCCGCATTATCAAATACTCTCCATAATTTTATGTCGTCAGCGAACAGGAGGACATTACAGTCAAGGTCACTGACACAAGCATTGATAAAAATAAGGAATAATGTGGGGCCTTAAACCGAGCACTGTGAGACGTCATTCACCATGGTTACTTCTAAGGACTGCTGGCATCCAACTTGTACTCTTTGAGACCGTCCAAAATGAAAATCCTGGATCCATACAGGGAGGCTTCCAAGCACTACAACGCTGCGCATTTTATGCAGGAGACGTTGATGAGGAATGATTTTAAGGGTCTTTTGGAAGTTGATGTAAATGGTATGCACCATATTTCCTTCGTCGCGTGCTTTAGTCCAGCGTTAAAGTGAGAAGAGTAGGTTCATAAGTCAAGCACTACCCCTGCGATTGCCGTGTTTGGCATCAGAAAGGAGGCGATTTTACTTGAGAAACTGCGCCACCGCTTTCTTGATTATTTTTTCCATGATTTTTCAACAAATTGAGGTAAGGTTCACCGGTCTGTAGTTATTCGCAGACGCTCGGCTTCCATTCTTGAGCAGCGGAGTGGTGATTGCGGTCTTCCTATCGGAGGGTAGACATACAGGAGCAAATGACACCTGGAAGAGAAAGGCTAGCGGTTAAGCTATTTCAGAAGCAAGCGTCTTACCAAGCTTGGCCGGGATTGCATCGGGGCCTGCAGAGGTCGACTTTAAGGATAAACATCTCTTCCTGAATGATTTCTTCGGTGAAGCGAACTGTTTTCGTAGTACAAATTACCTCGAATTCTCAAGTGAGTGGGAACAAGCAAGGTTCTTTTGTCGCGACGGACCGGAAGAACTGAGAAAGATATTCTGTCGTAGCCCTGTCCTCTGAGATTTCCGCGCCCTCGAAAGTCCGCAATAGTGGGATTGGATCCTTGTTTCGTGTGCTCTGCCTTACCATACTGTAACGGACTTTGGAATTAACCATGGCATGGTTCAACAGATCTCTTCAACAAACGTCGATCTCTGGCTTTGTCACTTTTGTGTAAATTGTAGCTGTTGAGGGATTCCAGTGTCTTATCAATACGGAATCTTTTCCAGTGTTTCCTTTTCTCGTTAACTTCCTTATTAAAGGATGGAGTAAACCAGCGAGGTCTGTTTGTTAGACTCTCAATTATAAGACTGATAATATTAGACTCCAACACTATAAAATTTATGTCAGGTCCGTCCTGAAATACTACCCATTCCTGTTAAGCCTTCTGTGCACTAATGAATGGGGAAAAAATAATCAGTACAGCATGTTTTGCTAAAAGAGTTATGGTATCCGAACACCGTAATCTGACGTATCAGCAGTGCTGTAGGCTAATAAACAATGACCACTTATGGTTTAAACGATTGCAGAAAGGACCGATTTATTGTTTAAGCTTTTAAGTACTGTAAGGTGGGTGGATCCCAGTCAACGCAGTAGTCAAATCGATGCCTTTTTATTGACTCCTCTAACGCGCACAGTTAGATATCAGCAGTTTTGTTTGGTAAACGCTATTGCAATGTGAAATAAACTACCCCAGAACATAAACATCCTGCAAATTTTTGTTTGTTTAAGAGAGCCATTACTGGTTTTATGCATTGAGAACATCTTCTACGAATTCGGCGTGCCAACACAGTGGAATGTATCTTCCAGCTTGACGGAGTGAGTGCAATTTGAGTTCGGTCCCAGGGGCTATCTTGAGGGCAATGGCACTGTTTAAGCAGCCCACAGCCGATGAATTCTCCAAAAGATATTAAGAACCCATTCGCGGATATTTCCTTGTCTGATCTAGAGTCTCGATTCCAATAAATGAACGGAAGATTGAAAAACCAATGAACTTCTATTAACCCCTCCACATTCCGAACTGCTATCACCATACCGGTTGCAATTTTTTCTCTTAAATGATCTTAGTTTTCCAAAAACACTAATACTTATTGCGTAAATTCCCATTAAAAGATACAAAAGACGACTTGGTGAGCATACGCGCTGCTTTCGATAACTTCTCTTCAGGCCAGTACAGTTATAGGGAAACGTCGGAACAGAGCAGACATTTAAAACCGGAAATGGATTATGTTTGTCAGTTTGTTTGGGCTTTGTAAACAGTGTGCACAGGGGAAGAATGATAAGAAACAGTGTGATAGGCAGCAGTTGGTGTTTGGTAGAGCTGTTCTAGGGGAAAGGAGAGGACAGATATGGTACGGGGAAATGCATACATTAAAGCGACCGTTGACCAAGCTAAGCGCAGAGCTTGTACGAGGTTCGTTTTTTTCGCACAAGACCAGCTTCTTCAACCTAATAGCAGTCGCTTCTGCTGCTGCTAGTAGACGTTGACCCAGTGGCTTGGGGTAATTTTGTGGGACCTTATAAATTACATGAAAAGCTTCGCAGGGGTCCACACTATGCCCAGTGTCAACAAGATGTGTAAGGATGGCACTTTTTATGCTCTTTACTTCCCCTTTGCTCAGCCATGCTGGGAGCTGTTCTCTTATTCTTTTAGATAGGCGCTGACTCGTGCGACCAATATAACCTGCTCTGTGGGATGGTGTTAGGATTCTAATATTGACAGTAAATGAACAGCGTCAACAAGGGTGCAACCCGTAACCCTCAAATACAAACAAATAACATGTATCTTTTATCAGAGTGACTTTAATCTTTCCTAATAGCCATTCCCCGTTGAACCCTTTCTGCTCCACCGTGTCTGCAAAAATAATGGAGAAACATTTTAAAAACGCTCGTTGATCAATGACTGCTGGGCCTGATTTGGTCTCATATTTCCCTCTTACCCTTTTACGCTCAGAAAAGCTCCTTTTGGACACCTTATCAACATATCTTTTCCGTAGTTCACGATTTCTGCCGCTTTGCGTACACTAATAAACATCCCCCTCCGTACAAAATGTAATAATTTTGTTAATGTATATACCGGTCCGCAGATGCGAAGATTGCTAAACGAATCACCTTATATGAAAGCATGCCATTCACCTCAAATTTTTAACTGTTTAAAATTTTGGTATAAGGCCAAGAGTAACACCCTGGGTCAGAGTGAGAGCGCCAGTGCGCAGTTACTACTACTTTGTAAAACGCGGAGTTTAACTAAAGGCGTGTTCCTCTCATTGGAGTGATTGGAAAACATTGCAAAGGATTTAAAAGAACAAAACCCGTTACTATTTGCACTGGTTAATTTTAGTTAAAATATATTTATATTTTTCCTAAGGGGCAACTATGGAGAAAAAACAGTCATAAACTGAGATTTCTTTAGTTTTGCACACCCAGGAATAAATAAAGTACTCTTAATTTCATTTTTTTGTCTTGATGTTTACTAAGATAAAGTAGTCAAAGAGGTAATGTTACTAAGAATTTTGATTCAATTTTATCGAATCGTAATTAAATACACCACATGTAATGAACTGCTAACGCGCGCGTAATTTAAATATACTGCGCGGGAATCAGTGGAATTTGGAGCCAAAGGTAGCGACATGGGAGACAATATTGACAAGGAAGAAAGAGATGAAATAGTAGATCCAAAGTTGTATGAACCAGTCCTTTACAAAAACGCTGGCTTATGCTTTTGCTTTTTGCCAGTGTTTCCATGCTTAATGCCTTTCAATGGATTCACCTCAACATAGTTGCTGATAGTGTCATTTATTTCTGGAACGGATCGTTACCTGGTAAATCAATCAATAATTTTTTTAAAAGAAAAGATTTTTATATTCCACAAACCTCTCTATTAATTATTGTTGAAAGGCTACTCTAATCAAATTATAATTTCTCTCTTATATTCATTTAAAAACTTAATTGCAAAATCAGCATAAAGCTTCATTAATATGCATTTTCAAAAAATAAGGAATCAATTTCTATTTGAACATTTTTCCGAAAGGGTTTTGTGGAAATTTTTTAAACAGTAAGATGTCTTGTTTTTCGAAAGGAAGCAATTTTATTGACCTAATGTATTGTTGATAGGATCTTATTATTGGTTATCTATTTTATTTTACTTTGCTAATTTTGAATCGAAATCCCGGTTACTGAATAAGAAAAAAGACATTAAATTGTTTTTGTTGATGCTGTTTACTTGATAATATTTTGCATAAAATATCCGCGATCTCAGCAACTGATATGTAAACCGACTGATACTAGACCAAATATTTACATATTTTCAAGAAAAACTAAAAGAGAGCATTTTTATATTTCATGTGCTGTTATGTATCAACTTATATTCTAAAGATTAGGTAGTCGTATAAACGATGAATAAAATATCCATTTACATTCCAGTTAGCTATTTATGTTCTTACCGTCAGATACCAAGCATATAGCCTCGAATGTGGTAATCAATATTGGAATCTAAATTCTGCAAGCCTTACATTCATTAGAAAATCAAAAAGATCCTTTGGTTTCACCACTAAATATATTTTCTTAATTAATCTTTCGTCAGAATTTAACAACTGTACGCCCTATCACAAGCGCAAAAGCCTCCTCCAATGCTGCCAATTTGGTTATAAATACCAGTTTTAAATAACAAATGAGCTGCCTCGTCAGCAGTATAAGCTGAATCTAAAGTTAGCATGTAAGAGCCATGTTCAAAGGTATTCGCTTCATATAAGACTTTTCATAGCTAAAGCAAATAAGTTTCTTAATGGTCCCATTTGTAGGCATGCAAACCTCATTTTAGAAAAAATATGAAAATTATTGAAGCAAGCAACATCGTAGCAATGAAAAGAGAAATAAGGTTCTTATTATTCTGGATACTTGCATCAAATTATCATCTTAGGTCTCTCACAAAAGTAAAATTGTCTACAACAGGATGTCCTTTCCGTACTGCAATAATGGCTAGAGACGAATCAGTAAAGAAGCCCGATTTCGCTGAACAGAATGGAAATTAATCTATAGAGTTCAAAGAAATGTGCGGTGCATATCCAAAGAAGGATTATTAGTGAACATACTTTTAAGCCAGTTTCTCTGTTAAGATACTGGTTTTCGCTAACCCTAATTTTGTGATTAACCCCGGCTTACGCGCAGCATATTACACCCTCTCGGTTTCATGTCCTCATAGGTATACTATACCCCACTGAAAATTGAAACGAATTTCACACCAAAAAAGAATACCCAAGTGAATTTGGCATACCGAATATAAGTTACCATAACCCAACTTCGATTTAATGACTAGCATAGTGACGGCACTGTTCTCTTCCTTTGGAGTTTATTACTTCTTGAAAAGCCAGCCAGTTAACATTTTTTTGAAAAGTTTTATAACAGCCTTTGTATTGGCTGAGAAGGAAGAAGTATATAAATTTCTGATGGGTTAATATTGTTACAAGCGATAAGCTTTACTTTTGTATGTTAAATTAATTCAAGCAAATGGGGTGCACAGGAAGACCATCATAGAAAGTTACATTGCTTTCGATTGTTTGTCATTGACAAGTTTCTTATTATGAGAAATAAATCAAAATTTATTTAATTTATAATGCTGTTATAAGTTCTGTAAGGGCGCTCATCAAATTTTTCAGCTAAACCGTGAACAGTTATGCATTATATAAGCAGCTTAGGCCATCTGTTATTGCACAAGTGAGGTTATGCAAATTTATCTCAAATACTGTACGCAGTACCTATAATATGTGACCTATTAGATGCAAGATACGAAAATATACGAAAGAATGATTATCACTCTTCAACCCACAACAAAGAATTAACTTAAGCTTTTAGGTAATAATTCATGTCTTTAAACGAACTGAAAATATTAAAATATTGAATTTAATGTTACAATGTTTAGAGATACCAATTTTTTGTCGAAAACCGGAAAATTCGCTGTTAATGAGTTAACTTAATTCTGAAATTTACGGAGTGACAATATATGCAAAAAAGAGCAAAGGAATCAATCGCATTACGACAATATGTTTAAATAGTCCATTAATTAAGTTTGCACTTTGACATTCTTCAAAAATAAGTATGATGTCCATTATTTCTTTACGAGAATCGGCTCTATATTAACAATTTCCGTTGCTTGTCATGCGTAACTAATGTAAACAGTATTTTGTTTAATTTCGTTAATATCAGCGTCACAGGAGTAAAAATATTTATAAGGTAACATGTTGACAGGTTGGCGAGTGACTAATGAATTTAAATATTGTAGTCGGATGCAATCATAAATAAAATATTTTTTCTATTTAAAGAAATATGGTTCAGAAAAATTTCTTTATCAGTATTTCTTGTGTAAGAGTACGATAATTTTTAAATCGTATTTCGAAATTGCGATGAGTACTTTCAAATTTTCAGTATTTTTAATCGATTTCTCACAAAAATAGGCTATGTTCTATGTGTTTATCAAAACCTTCAAAATAAAATATTTTTCAAAAGTATGTACTGAAGTGTACATATTGAACATTCTTTCTAATTAACATAGCCGTTTGGGTCTTATTTGTAGAATCATGCAAACATGAAGCAACATAGGTTTGCAAAATGGCTGTCTTCCACAAGCGTCGGTAATATTTATGTCTTGAATCAGTCAGAAACTTTCAAAATTTCTTCAAAAAGCGCATTACGCAGGTATTTTGCTGACTTGAATCTGTGTATTTTAGCTTTTGCCAAGATTAAATCAAAATATATGGGGACGTGTGACCAGTCTTTTCACTTCCCTGAAAATTATTGATAAATTTTCTGCCGCAAGCTAGAAAACTCACTTTTCTTTTTTCACTGAAATCTCTTTCGCTATCTTTGTTTAGTTTCAAGTGTAGCAAATTCGTATGTACAAACTCAAGAGTTTATATAAATGGCTTCTCAAAAGAAAACACGAACGGATGCGCAAGCTCAGTCTAGCTTACCTTCTAGCGAATTCAACCACCGAAAAACCATCTGTCGGAAAGAATTATTTATGAATATTTTCTCATGCAATTAGAGCATTTTACGCAATAGAATAGGTGAATAAATAACATGTGTAACTTTTTAGCAAGGTAAAATGGTGATCGTTTCGTTTGTAGGCAATAGTAATCTTTATTATCCAAAGATTAAATAAATAAACATACAATCACCGCAAAAATTTCATTTTCGCTAATTTTTAAAACCTCATGCAATTTCATTTTTTCCTTGCGAAACCTCGAGGCTTTATTTTATGCTGAATTTAAATAAAAATTAAGCTAAAAGGAAGCTTGTCTGTAAAATAAGTTCGAAGTTTTACTGTCCCATGCAAATTTGTCCATAACGCAATATCCATTGGAGAGTCAGCAGTTTTGCAGCCTCAGTTGATAGGCTACCGTCGACATATTCAGTGCAAAGTGAACAGTGATCTTTAAATTGCAACTGAACACTTGTAAACTGTCAAAATCTGGCCTTAAATTTCGAACCGTGTCAGAAAGGTTGAAGCCTTTTTAATTTTGCAAAATGCTTGTCTCACATTTAATCACTAATTATTTAATGATCTCTGCTCTCTCCCAAATTCCTATAACATGAGGCTCTTGTGACATTCATGTACAACTTATCAGTCTCATTTATAACCGGTATGAGGAACCACAAACTACCGATTGTCTGGTGCACTTTACACGCATTCGTTTAGATTTGAAGGAAGTCAAGTGACTTAATAATGCTAAGGTCCCTAGGACAGCAATGCATACTGACGTTTCACGTGGGAGCTTGGTGGTTTCCTGGCAGCTGGTAACCACTAAAAATGTTTAAGATACTGTGGCATAAGGCCTTAAAATCAGACAACAGAGCCTCTGGCTAGTCGATGCTAAATTGCAGAAAAAACCTGTTACCAGCAATCCAAATTTATAATCAGTATCTTTCTAAAAATCGTAGTTTCTTTACCATTGTGTACGTCTTTGAACTGATTTCGGTGTCTTTCAAGCAAGATCTAGTCGACTTTGGAGCGGGCCTTCAGATTGTATCGTAAGTTTGCTCATAGCCATGGACACGCCGCCTATTGGTCGTCGCCATTTTCTTTTACTGAACTAAGGCCACCCCGTCAGCTAGGTACCTTCACTTAACCACATAAAATTTTAGAACTCGACGTATTTTGGTCATAAAAGTTCCCTTTGACATGCGGTTTTTGGGGGTACATCTTGATTATGCCACCAAAGTTCATCGGTTGCATGTGGATGAACCACAGGTAGTATGCATATAATGCAAGCAAAAAGCCGAATCCCCAGAATTTATTTCGAAGAGGTTGAATAAAATACTGGAATAAGACTTTTATTGAGAAGTTTCAACTTGTCAAAGCAACTGCGAGATGACAGTTCAACCATGTGCGGTTATTAGGGTGGCCACAAGGACGTTGACTTACACATGAATTAGTTCAGAGAGACAGTAGATTTTTACTGCATCTGCCGCACCCTCACCCTCTTATGACAAAGTGAAGAAGAGAAAGGATGAATTATTGAGCCACTCCGCCCGCTCGCCCACTTATAATAGGCGGCTTCGCGATAACATGCTCCATACAGAGTCCAGGAATTTGGCGATTGCTAGATGTTTTCCGCTGACACAAAGAGTGATATTTGAAGATATTCGCCTCCTTCGTGATATAGCAAGGTGAGGCAGATGAACCGACAGAGAGACGGTGATATTAACTCCTCCACAGCACAGAAGGCGGTGCTGATTGCATCAGCCAGTCGTGAAGCCGACTAGCATGCAGAATGTCCTAAGTCCTGTGACCAAAAGCCATTTTTCGTTAGATATGCTGATGGCAAAACAACCTGCCCTGACTCTGCTTGTCTCAACTACGCAAGTTTGACGTTAATCTCTTCTGGTACTACAAAGCTGCTGCCTGGCAAATGAAAATGGGTCCCTTTTTTTGTGACGAAGACATTTTGGAGGGGATGCCTTGTATGGTCGCCCAAACAGGACATGGGAATAGGAACCGCCCACTCGCTTAAAATAGGTAGCCTTACGGTTAATTTCAGGAAGGGTAAATATACCCATATCTTAATGCTAACACACTAACCCTAACAGAAATTACATTCATAAAAGATTTTATGCTAACACACTAACCCCAACATAAAATTCAACTGTCACCTTAATCTTAAACCCCTAGACCTAACCTTAACCTAAAACATACATTTGACACGAACACAAACCTTAACGCTTCACCTATTCCTGACCTTAAACTCAATTCTGACCTCAACCCTAACCTTTAACATAACCTTTAAGTTAGCCCTGACCATCACCTTCCTTGTGATCCTTTTTCCGAAATTGGGGGCAAAGCCACAGGTATTGCGTGTGGTTCCTGATCCCGTGTCTTTTTTAGGTGGGCATACATTCTTACCCAAAGAAGACCGGCTCAAGTGAGAGGCGCATTCTCAATAACGCCTGCCGTGCCCGTAGCCCGTTTAAGTAGCACACCATGCCAAATGAGATCGAAAGTATTAAAACACACGGTGGTGAGATCCATCAAGCTATCCTTAGTGAAAGACAGAAATTGGCATTAACTAAGTGCGCGGAAGATAGTGCCCAGCAATCAGCAACTGCAACGATATTCCTGAACAAGTCAAGGACACCGAGATGGCCAGCAATCACGGTCTCCCTTCTCTTTCCTGGCAAAGTTCTTCTGCCTAAAATACTAGCCACTGTGCGGCTGCTAGAAGAACGGGAGGAGTAGCTCTTGTAACCGATTGGTAAGCGTCCATCAACCAATGTTACTATTCCCCATCGAAACCGTCAAAACAACGAGCTCCTGGAGCAGTGTGTTTGAGCTTTTGAATTCTGATCAACAGGGTGTGGGTTCGAGTCTCGGGTGGTACACCCCCTGGGGCTTTGTATGGCTGCAAGTCCTCCTTATTTTTTATCGTTGTTGTTCATTTGCGGATATGTATGCTTTTAAAAGTCACTAGATCCGTGTGCACCTACTCCTATTTAAATAAATACCCAATCTGAAGCCACAGAGAATGAAAGATGACGGGTATTTAAAGTACCAGACGATAGTAAGGGTTATGATTTGCTGAATGAAGTCAGAATAAAAGCGAAACAGACTGTAAACATCTACTCGCATTTTCTGTTGTCACTCCTATCCGCATATATATATATATATATATATATATATATATATATATATATATATATATATATATATATATATATATATATATATATATGGAACCGACAAAGACAAGGGAGACCGGAATGGCCATTTCTGGCTTATTAGCCGTCATCAGCCAGTCATACCCAATCCCAAGTGTGGCACACCTGGGATTCGAACCCGCGATCTTTGGTATTTGAGTCGAACGCTCTACCATTTGAGCCACGGGCTCGTTGTTTTGTCGGTTGTGATCGGGAATATGATGATAGTGTGGGGCTCACCGATCTGCTTAAGGAACATGCATGTTCCAGGGCACAGCGGAACATGCATGTTCCTTAAGCAGATCGGTGAGCCCCACACTATCATATATATATATATATATATATATATATATATATATATATATATATATATGTATATGTATATATATATATATATATATCTGTATATCAGAGGAAAACGACAGAATTCGGGGATAACTTGATAGAGTACCTTTTCGGGCTAATATGCTTTCATTCAGCTGGGCATAACCTGGATATATATATATATATATATATATAAAGAAGGAATAAACATTGGGTCCGAAAGTCAGCAAAAAAAATACAGATTACCTGGGCATCTACTTTTGGCCAGTGCTCAGAGGTTTCAAAGGACTTCCTGCCACGGTCAGTGTGCGTAAGACACCTCATACTGAGATGTCGCAACAAGTTCACTTAGTTGCTTACGTTTTCCTGTTTGCCTCTTCCATCTACAGCTGATCCGTATCAGCAGGATTTGTCAATAGCCTGGCTCTCAATGATCTACATGTTGAGCTACATTCCCCTGATCATCCCGGCCACCTGGCTGCTGGATCGGTATGGCCTGCGCGTCAGCATTGTGCTGGGCGCCATTCTCAATACCCTGGGGGCCTGGCTCAAATGCGTGTCAGTGCAACTGAGTGAGCCAGTCGGCGTGAGCACTACGGCCGCCTTCTCTTCCTTCCCCATCCTCATGCTTGCCCAAACAGTCTGCTCCATCAGTCAGGTGTCGCTCCTGGGCATGCCCGCCCAACTTGCTGTCACGTGGTTTGGGCAGAATGAACTGCCTCTGGCCACAGCCATCGGCGTCTTTGGCAATCAGGCAAGTGCTCATCCGAATACATGATTCATTTTTCCGAAGTTCGCCTTTTAGTTTTTTTACGGATATATAGGCGTTTCAATTTTATATCCGTCAACCAAGGGATGCGTGCAACAGTAAATGACAGAGCTAAAGAGCATTCCGTCAAGTTTAAGGTAAACAACCAGTGAGTTGTACCTTCCTTCGTTTTTCACGATGGACTCGCATGAGGGTTCGAAATGTCAGAACAATAAACGACTGATCCATGAGATCGCCTCCTCTTCTTATACTACTACTACTACTACTACAACTACTACTACTACTACTACTACTACTACTACCACTACTACTACTTCTGCTACTTCTAGTACTACTTATACTACTACAACTACTAATACTAACGTTACTACTAATACTACCACTAATTCTAATGCTAACATTACAACCATCACTTGTGCTTATTGTCTACAGTTCCGAGTATACATATATAGTGATCAACAGGATAATGCAGATTACAGTAATCAACTTTTTTACCCCGATACGGCCCCTAATGGGTGACGGGACAGAGCATTTTTGATCACACAAAAAGTACCCAAACGCATTGTGCACCATACTCAGGGCCTTGAAGACAACAATGTTCCAGCATTAGCAACACATTTTAATAACGTGAGGCGCTGTAGTACACTTACATCTGAGGGTGGAAGGTTAAGTGCTCAGGAAGCATAAGGGCATTACATTGACAGTACCACTGATATGCTTCTTGGTACGCTTGTTCTGCGTATACTTATAATCTTTAGTCCTTCTCTGCAACTATTACTAGTCGCTATGAGTCTGCCTATCGGGCTCTAGAGTGAAACTCGAAACGCGATCGGCCAGCGCGCTCTACCATAATATATATATATATATAATGCACTTGAACGTTGCTAAAGATGCAACAGGCAAGACGTAGACAGCTGTTTTACGGTCGTTACCGATCATCAGTACGTCATATGCCTTGTGCAGTGAGATATATATACATGTCAAACAAGCGTATGACACTCACTGATGTGGTTAGGATCACACCTGATCCCATTATGTCCGCCCGTCTGCCAGCTAACAACTGGCGATAAACGAACGTTGTGTCATAAGACACATTCCACATATAATGCACTGGTACGTTGCTTAAGATGCAACAGGCAAGAGGTAGACAGCTGATGTTTGACATTTATATATACTATAATATAGTATAAGCAAAATGACAGTGCCGAAAAATGCAAGGAGACTGAAATGGCCATTTATAGTTTTCTAGTCATCAGTAGCCAGCCAAACCCAACCCCAGGTATTACAGCACCCGAGGCTCGAACAAGCGATCTGTTGGTTAGAAGTCCAACGCTCTACCCACGGCACCACGAGCTCGCTCACTTGTTGGTTTCGATTGGGCTCACCGATCCTGGCACCTTTGAACTTGGCCTGAAAACAATGCGCTCAAGGCGCCACTTCATTAGTGATATTCCCGATAAAAATCGGCAGGACAACCAGCCCGGGGCTCATTCGACTCAATTATCAAATGTCGCGGGTTCGAAAACCAGATGGTATAAACTTGGGATTTGGAATGACTGGCTTGTGACGACCAATAAGCCCGAAATATCCATTCCGGTTTCCCCTGTCTTTGTCGGTACTCCATCATACGTACATGTAACAAGTCACTAGGTGATTTCCTGCGAGGGCTATAGACTGACCCCCCAGGTTACAATGGGAAAGGCATTTTCCGTAACTTGAAAGGCGAGCTTCAACTTCACCATATATATATATATATATATATATATATATATATATATATATATATATATATATATATATATATATATGGGGTGTAGGGGTACTAGTTAGGGGTAGCACTACACAGATAGCATTTGGTCGCTCCATTTGTCTCGTACAGGTGGTGAATGCTCCTGTGGCCGCCTCTAACTGGTACCCAACTCTCACCTGTGGCTCCTCGAAGTTGGGTACTTCCCAGCGGCCACACCCCGGGCAACCGTCACGACCGGCGGGCTAAACCAGGTGAGGGTCTCCGGTGTTGTGTGTGCCTCCACACCCGGTATGCCTGACTCCCGAACTTCCCACCTCCCCCCTCTCAAAAAGTCCTACGGTAGGGGGCGACAGCAACCCCGTAGGCGGCCCAGACTAACTCGGGTCGTTCTTCCACTAAAACAAAACCGTGACCCATAGTGGAGTTCGGCAGCCGTCTGGGATGTCCGAGCAGCCCTATTTAGGGATAGCACTGCTTGCCTCCTCGCGGAGGAAGGGGCTAGAAAATGTGCCCTAAAAAAATTGCTGGTTCTCACGTCTTCTGCAGCCGGCCGCGGCTCGCAGATCGCAAACTACGCGGTCGTAAAACTCAAACAAACAACAATACCCCCGTCCCCATCCCCCTCGCCATACTCTCCAGGCTGCTCGGGTGAGTCCACTCACACTAGCAGCCTGGAAATGTTCGTTCCCTTTTAGACAATCCTAAGAGCAACCGGCCGGAACGGGAGGACGGCGCTAGTCGCTCGGGAACTGGTGCGCTACAAGGTGGACATTGCTGCTCTCAGCGAGACCCGATTCTCTGAACAGGGTCAGCTGGAGGAGGTGGGGGCCGGCTACACTTTCTTCTGGAGCGGCCGGCCAAAGGCAGAGCGACGCGACGCTGGTGTTGCCTTTGCCATTCGTAACGACATCGTGGGACGTCTGCCCTGTCTGCCGCAGGGTATCAATGATCGCCTGATGAGCCTCCGCCTGCCTCTTCGGGGAGAC
This sequence comes from Schistocephalus solidus, assembly GCA_017591395.1. Taxonomy (NCBI): domain Eukaryota; kingdom Metazoa; phylum Platyhelminthes; class Cestoda; order Diphyllobothriidea; family Diphyllobothriidae; genus Schistocephalus; species Schistocephalus solidus. Next base: position 54,214 of record WEDG01007927.1, read on the forward strand.
CAGTTCGCCACCATCATCAGCGCCTACGCTCCCCCAATGACGAGCTCTGATGCGGCGAAGGACAAATTCTACGAGGACCTGCACGCCTTGCTGGCGACTGTGCCGAAAGAGGACAAGTTAATTGTCCTTGGTGATTTCAATGCCCGCGTCGGGACGGACCACGCTGCCTGGCGGGGAGTGCTGGGTCCCCACGGTCTCGGTAGCTGTAACGATAATGGCCTCCTTCTTCTGCGCACGTGTGCGGAACACCGTCTCCTGCTGACCAACACCTTCTTCCGCCTTCCGACGCGGGAGAAGGCCACGTAGATGCACCCTCGGTCGCGGCGCTGGCATCTGCTGGACTATGTTCTCGTCCGGAGGCGAGATCGACAGGACGTGCTGGTAACCAAGGCGATCCGCGATGCCGATGGTTGGACAGATCACCGCCTTGTCATCTCCCAGATGAGGCTCCGACTGCAACCCCGACGAAGGCCCCAAGGTAAGAGGCCGCCATGTAAGTTAAATACTCTTTTTATTAAATTTGCCTGCTCACTGTTTTGATTTCAGCAACCAAATAACCGAGAAACTGGAGGACCTGCATGCTCCAGATGATAACGCTACCGTGGAGACACGATGGTGTCAACTGCGAAATGTCATCCAGTCCACCGCCCTCGATGTACTCGGACGCGCACACCGTCGACACCAGGACTGGTTTGACGACAATGACGCCGACATCAGCAACTTACTCGCGGAGAAGAATAGACTACACAAAGCCTACATGGACCTTCGAACTGACGCCACCAAAGCAGCCTTCTTCAGATGCAGGCGCCTTGTACAACAACGGCTGCGGGAGATGCAGGATGCCTGGATGATCCGAAAGGCTGAGGAAATCCAGGGGTATGCGGACCGCAATGAAATGAAAAACTTTTCAAAGCCATCAAAGCCATCTACGGCCCGTGTATCAAGGGGTCCGCACCGCTGCTCAGCTCTGACGGCACAACACTGCTGACAGAGAAATCGCAAATTCTGAAGCGCTGGGCCGAGCACTTCAGAAATGTCCTTAACTGTTCATCAGCCATCTCCGATGCTGCCATTGACCGGCTCCCTCAAGTGGACACGAACAATGACCTGGATCTGCCCGCCTTCCCTACCAGAAACCATCCGGGCCGTGCAGCAGATTTCCAGCGGTAAAGCACCGGGATCTGACGCAATCCCACCGGAAGTATACAAGCACGGTGGGCCCCGGCTGATGGCAGAACTCACAACACTCTTCCAGGAGATGTGGCACCAAGGACAAGTTCCTCAGAGTTTCAAAGACGCGACCATCGTCCATCTCTACAAACGGAAGGGGAACCGGCAACTCTGTGATAATCACAGAGGCATCTCGTTACTCAACATCGCGGGGAAGATCTTCGCCCGTATCCTTCTCAATCGTCTTAACGGTCACCTAGAGCAGGGCCTGCTTCCGGAAAGCCAATGTGGCTTCCGCCGACACCGCGGAACAACCGATATGATCTTTGCCGCCCGCCAGCTACAAGAGAAGTGTCGGGAGATGCGAACTCACCTATACACTACCTTCGTGGATCTAACGAAAGCCTTTGACACGGTGAATCGTGACGGACTGTGGAAAAGTCATGCAGAAATTTGGCTGTCCTAAGCGGTTCACGCACATAGTACGTCAGCTTCATGACGGGATGACGGCGCGCGTCACTGACAACAGGACGGTATCCGAAGCATTCGCAGTGACCAACGGAGTGAAGCAGGGCTGCGTACTGGCCCCAACCCTCTTCAGTCTCATGTTCTCGGCTATGCTGATGGACGCCTACCGTGATAAGCAGCCTGGTATCCGCATCGCCTACAGAACTGACGGGCACCTTCTCAACAAGTCGGCGTATGCGAGGCTCCAACGCGCGTGTCTACGACTAAAGTCCATGACTTACTCTTCGCGGACGACTGCGCCCTTAACACCGTGACGAGGAGGACATGCAAAGGAGCATGGACCTCTTCGCCGGAGGCTGCGCCGATTTTGGATTTCACAATCAGTACAGCCAAAACAGTTGTCATGCACCAGCCGCCACCCAGCGCAGAATACAATGCTCCTCGAATCTATGTCAGCGGTGCTGGCTCAAAACGTGGAAACCTTCGCTTATCTAGGAAGCACGATGTCGCGCAACACGAGAATCGATGACGAGGTTGCCCAACGGATCTCCAAAGCTAGTCAGGCTTTCGGCCGGCTGCAGTCCTCCGTGTGGAATCGCCACGGTATTCACCTGAACACCAAACTGAAGATGTACAAGGCCGTCGTCTTGTCGACACTCCTTTACGGAGCGGAAACCTGGACCGTCTACTCGAACCAAGCCAGGAAGCTGAATCACTTTCATCTCAGCTGCCTCCGCAGAATACTGAAGCTGAGATGGCAAGACAGGATCCCGGACACGGAAGTCCTGGAGCGGACCGGAATCCTCAGCATCCATGCCATGCTGAGGCAAGTGCAACTGCGATGGAGCGGCCACCTGGTAAGAATGGACGACGAGCGACTACCCAAACGACTTTTCTACGGTGATGTCGCTACGGGTTTTCTCGCAGGCAGGAGGTCAAAAACGACGCTACAAGGACACTTTGAAGACATCGCTGAAGCAACTGCAAATCAACTCTGCGACCTGGGAGGACCTCGCCCAGGATAGACCGGCATGGAGAAGATCAGTGAAGACTGGTTCAGCGATCTATGAGGCCAACCGGATCGCCGCTGCCAAGGCCAAAGAGCGGCACGAAAGTCACCAGCGCCCCGGACCAACACCGCCAATGCCCAGGCCCTGCCAACGTGCCCGCGCTGTCAACGCATCTTCCGCGCGCGAATCGGCCTGGTTGGACATCTTCAGACGCAATGCACAAACAATCCGACAATTCCAATTTCTACGTCAAATTCTGCTAACCCTCCTTCTGACTCCCCTACCCTCACTCCTGTCATCAATTCCATTGCTCCCCACCATCACAGAGACCACATCCATCTACTCATCGCCTGTTACCCCTACCACCGCAACCACCACCGCCTTCACTACCACCACCACCACCATCAGCGATGGGGAATCTCTCCTAAGCTGTACTCAATGCGACCGCACATTCACCTCACGAATCGGCCTGGTCGGTCACTTGCGAATACATCGTACAGAGACCGGTGAGCCAGTGCCTGGAGCACCATCACACAGCAGAGGTCGTCGCCTCCACTGCCCTCACTGTCCTCGCGCATTCACTCATCGCATAGGCCTATTCGGTCACATGCGCATCCATAACAGCGGAATTCACCACAATGCCGACAACACCGATACACCATGCACACCCTCCGCTCCTGCCATTCTTGGTGCCCTGCCACCCCACTACCAGCAATGACATCCTCCCAGCCTCTACCGATTTCTCCTGCCCACACTGAACCCGCAACTTCAACTCACGCATCGGCCTGGTCGGTCACCTGCGAATCCATCGCATGGAGGCTGGTGAACCAGTGCCTGGGGCTCCGACATACAGTCGACGTGCCCGCCTTCACTGCCCTAACTGCTTTCGCACATTTACACACCGCATGGGCCTATTAGGACACATGCGCCTCCATGACAACCTCCGGTAAACCACCGTAGGCTAACCTACATCAGCGCACACTACCTACACCAATGCATCGACAACACTCTCACAATCACCATTTACCACAGTATATCACGGTTTCCTAGAAACCGTGGCTGGAAAGTCTGCCAATCTGACGCTTCCACCAGACCACGCCGTCGGCTCAGTGTATGTGCTGTGTGTGTCGAGTGGCTGACCAGTGAACTGGGGAGTCAGACGGCGATGGCTGCTCCATATCCCCTGAGTTTGTGAATCCTGGTGTGTGCGTTATGGGGGCCAGGTCGTGCTGTGGCGCGCGAAGACGGGTACGCCGATCCGTCAGCCAATGCGCCCACTCCCACATCAGGCAACTGACTGGCTCGGACAGTGGTCTGATTGTGGGGGTGGGGGAAAGTGAGGTCGAGAGCTCAGCGTATTTTTCCTCACTATAAACAATCTGACGCGCTTGAAACTATCACGGTGCGCTAAAAGCCGTGGCTTGGAAGGTTGCCAACTGACGGGATAACTCGGACCGCGTGGTCAGCCAATGTGTGTTTTGTGTGGAGTGGCTGACTGGCGGACTGAGAGTCAGGTTGCAATGGCTCCTTCTTAATGTGACCTTTATGGCACTCCACTCCGTGGGATCCGAGCCAGGTGTGGTGGCACGCCCAGGGGGCGGCTTAGGCCGCGCCAGCCACCTACGCCCTCTCCCATCTCCGGTCTTCTTGACTCTGTCTTGACACCGGACTCAGGTGGGGGAGGAGGAGAGAGTGCGGTAGCTGCAGCGCAAGGCTACTATCACTTAAAACTAATTCACGCGCAAGTCACCGTCCCTGCACCACCTGGTGTGGAGCATACGGTGGACCTCGTCGAAATCGACGGTCGAACTGCCATATATATATATATATATATATATATATATATATATATATATATATATATATATATATATATATATATATATATATATATATAATGATAGTGTGTGGCTCACCGATCTGCTTAAGGAACATATATTTTCCGTTGTGCCCTGGAGCACACATGAGTGCCCTCACCGGCGTTTGCGTAGCAACATGTAGCATGTGATGTTTTAGGTGGAACCGACAAAGACAATGGAGACTGGAATAGCCACTTCTGGCTTATTAGCCGTCATTAGTCTTGGTATTGGGTAGGACATCTTGTTTTTTTTAAAAAATATTTGGATATGGAAGCTTCGCAAAAGCCTTCTTTACTGCACCACCTTGTCCTGCAAGGGATGATTTGGCCCCACTACAATTTCGCATAGATGCCGACTACGGATATATGGAGCTCAACGATATGAACGGATGTATGTGCGTGTTAAGGTGACGGCTGAGGTTTTTTTCCAAACGGAGACATAAAAGGTATACAAGGCAAACCATTCCATATTTGTAATTCACGCTTTGAAAAAAATAATATCTCGAATCCAAACATACTTGGAGGCCAGAGAGGTTTATTGTAGTGGTGACTTCAGAGAACTCCCTACATAGGGGAGCACAGCCCAACTCATGGGCAGAACAGAAGGCTTGTGTCCAATGCCAGCCCCGTTGTTAGTCAGACCGTTCGCATATGGCAAAACTGCTTGATCTCCGAATAATTTGGTAGCTCGCTTCGCAATCCTTTCCAGTGGATTGCAATTTTGTTGCATCCAGTGTTGCCCGGCCTGGATCCAGAATTTAAGGTGCGGATTTAAGAACGCTCCTATGTCTCTGGCAAAGCAGTTTGTGTTGAAAGCTGCTGAGCCTCGTTGAAGTTGCCATGTAAGCCGCTTAGCAACAGTTAGTTGAAGACATTAGAGTGTTCAACCTGCAAACGCTGAACTCCTACGTTTCCAATTTTCAGAATTCATGCCATTCAGATAGCAACTGCACGCACCAGAGGTCAGGTGTAAATTTAAAAGATTCACTGTGATAAATTAGTTCCCTTTGGACGAAGAGAGTCATGGGTAGGACACTGCATCCGATAGCTTTGGAAAGCTCGCGTTTATCGCTAAAATGACCTATTTTTAGTTCAATTCTTGCACACGTTTATTTATAAAGGAGATAAAGAGGGACAGTCTCACAAATGAACGTTTTGGGGCCACCCTTAGTGTTATCCACCTTCATGGCTATTGCTCTAAACATTAACAACAATTAATTGGGAACTTTTCTGACCAGGTAAAATGTTTACCTTAGAGAACCATCGCTGCCGTTGGCGGTAAATACGATTGGACGCATTCTTAAAGGCAATGCTATTGATATGCTCAGTTTATCTTGTATATTTTATCACTCGGTCAGCCCAGTGTTTGCTTGTGTGGAGTGGCGGACTGGCGGACTGAGATTCGGGCTGCAATGGCTCCTTCTTACTGTGGTTATTATAGCACTTCACTACGTGGGATCCGAACCAGGTGTGGCGCCAGCCACCTGCGTTCGACCCCGCCTCCGGTTACAGGCAGGTGAGAGAACAGAGAGAGAGAGAGAGAGTGAGAGTGCGACAGCTGCAGCGCAAGTCTTCTATCACTTAAAAGTCTGCCATGGAAAGTCACAGCCTCGGTACTTTTCATGCCGGGGGCACACGTTGAACCTCGTTGAATTCGATGGTTGAACTGTCGTATCTTTTAGCATGTGCATCATATTTTTTACCTGTGTATGGAGCAAAACAAAGAAGTTATGGGCATTTTGCGGTCAGATTGACTGGTATGTAGTTTGCCTCAGATGCATGACCAAAACGTTTGAAATCTGGCACCGTCTTTCAGTAGAAACAGTCATTTCTCAGGCCACTTCCAAAGGGTGTTCTTTTGGAAGCTTACACGAACCAAGGGGTATAATTTTCAGCGAAGCTGGAAGCTAAATCAAAATCGTTTCTTCTATTGTTTTCACTAATCTAAGTCCACTTTTTTCCCTAGGCAAATTAAGAAAAGATATATTGTCATGTGAAAATGCTTTAAAGAACCGAGATAAATGTTAAGCTTTGTTTTTGACAGCCGATATCTATGGACCCCTTTTGTGTATCGTTATGCAGATAGTCACAGTGCGGCCATAGGAGGTATGACGCCACAATGAAGAAAATAACACTGTCAACCCCGCCATCCTTGGATTCTTGAGTCCTTAAACTTGTTTCTATTGGCTTTATATTTATCAAAGGCCACACTTTCGCTATTCCAGCAAAAAGTCTTCCATGACCTGCCTTTGTTTTCGACCTTTATTCAGTTCTGGTATTAACCACCGTGGGGCTAGAATGTAAAAAAATGAAATTTCAAACTAAATAAAAGTACCCGGTCATGAGATAGCGCCGCTGAAATTAGAATTCTCCGTTCATATGAGAGCCGAAATGGCGGAAGGTGTACTTTGCGCATAACGCGCGATCTCGCGCGCGCGCGTGCAAGAGACGAGTATCATGTACACTAAAAATCTGTGGAAAAATGAACACAGTTTAAGTGGGCGGAAATCCAGTGAACTGCTGTGCAGTAATCAGGCAGTCTGCCAACAAGCATTGCAATCGCATCCAATCAACGTTTTGCACGTAAAAGCAAGACGCAGCTGGTTCACGACCTCTGGCGCCAGTTGCGGATATGCAGCTAGACGACGCCTGACTGTGGCTGCAGAATCGTATGAAAGGAAGCACGCCCTAAAACTAGTTCATTCAGCAATCCCCTCAGATTAGCGGACACATAGTTGGGCACAAGTGCCCAACCAACACTTCTATGAATTTGTGCTCGGGTTCATTTCGTCGGAAGAAATTCCCGGATCGGCAGATGAACAATCCCATGTCTTTGTCGGCATTGTTCATCTGCCTTTGCTACTACCAGCCGCTGTGCGTCTGCTGGCGGGGCTCCAGATTGAGCCCAAAAACAGAGCCGGACGAGTGAGTTCCGTTAGCGATCAGTGAGCGTTCATCAACGAATGTACTCCAGGATTGATCAATTCAAATAACAAAAGGAATACTGGCCCAGTCAGGTCTCCCGCTCTTTTGAACAGGGGTTTTGCTGGGATCTTATCCACACCAAAATATTTAATTAGCATCAACCGTATTAGGTGATTTAAGATAGGCTCTTCGAACTGTGAAATGTTCTCAGTTGTAGAAGTTGTCATGCTTTGTTTATTAGAATAAAAAAATTCAGCTTCTCTTTTGATCGAAAGAAGCGAGGTGAATGTGTAGGCTTGATTATACTATCTGATATTTTGGACCGTATTCGTTATGCAGGTAGTCGTACAAAGCAATAGGATTTTCGACGGTCAGGCGGAGAAAATTGCGCTGAAATCTCCGTTGGCCTTCGATTATTAAGGCCTTAAACTTGTAACTCTGCCTCGAGTTTCGTTGTTTCTGTAGAATTTCCATCCACGACCTACACTTATTGTTGATAGCTTCTGCAACTGTGGTTTTAGTCCGACGCGATGATGTCTCCTGAACCGAGAGCATCCCAGCCTATCGGCGGTGTTTGCTGTCATTAGACGAAAGGCTCCTTACCACATGTTGCAGAGGAATTCGTTTATAAATGTTTACTAACGCAATGGACAATAAGCTGTCTTTCACCTGTGGTTGGGATGGAACTAGGAAGATTTCATGAAATGAAATTTCATGAGAAAACCGCCCATGCTAAAATGAAAATTGTCCGTTCATTCAAGAACCAAGTTTGCGGCAGGTGTACTATTGCACACAAAGTTTCGTGTACATCGAAGATCAGTGGGAAAAATGAGCACACTTTAAGTGGACGGAAAACCAGCGAGCTGTCGCGCAAATAAGGATTGCAACTGCATTTAGGCATCCTTTTCCATGTGTGTGTAGGCGCAATGTCTGTATGCGTAAAGAAAGTATGTCCTGAAGCAGATAAATTCTACAATTTCGCTGACATTTTTGCCTTATACGCAGAAGTTGTATTATTTTAAAACTTGCTTGTAAAGAGAGTTCCTTTATTCGATGGAAGCAGGCATTTGCTTGAGGCGTAGGGGTCTAAAAAGGAAAATACTTAGCAAATGTTAAATGTTTTATCAAACTGACAGCACTGCTACTGTTTGCAATATTCGTATCAACTTTCGAAACGAGTCTCAAAGGGTTTGTCCGGAAGGAGTTATTCCAACTTTTATTTAAAAATTCGAAATGGTTTGGTTTTGAAAGTACCCAATGAAAGGTATTTGGACCCGTTAACACTTGTGTGGGATAAACGAGTATATCCATAGTTTTACTGAAACTGTGCATGTGAATTGTATATTTGGATATTTGGGTTGTTGGGTCAACCGAGTTTAGTAATTCTTAGAGGTGCTTGATGTCAGATATCTTGACAATGACAGAAGGATCGTCGAACTCATTTATGTGAATTCTAGCAGTGAGCTGGAAGACGTCCGGTTTTTGAGGCCATCTGTGGACAGCACAGATCTTCTCACATACATCCCTGTGTTGACTGAATTCCACGAGGTCTCGGAACAACAACTTGAGGAGATAATTAAATTTTTTATGAATGTAATTTTATGTTAGGGTTAGTGTGTTAGCATTAAGACACAGGTATATTTTCCCTTCCTAAAATTTACCGTAAGGCTTCCTATTTTAACCAGGCAGGCAGTTGATTCCTATTCCCGTGTCCTGTTTGGGCGACCATACAAGGCATCCCTTCCAAAAGGTCTTCACAAAAAAAGGACCCATTTCTCATTTGACAGGCAGCAGCTTTGTAGTACCAGTAGAGATTAACGTCAAACTTGCGTAGTTGAGACAAGCAGAGTTAGGGCAGATTGTTTTGCCATCAGCATATCTAACGAAAAATGGCTTTGCGTCACAGGACTAAGGACATTCTACATGCTAGTCGGCTTCACGACTGGCTGATGCAATCAGCACTGCCTTCTGTGCTGTGGAGGAGTTAATATCACCGTCTCTCTGTCGGTTCATCTGCCTCACCTTGCTATCTCATGCAGGAGGCGACTATCTTCAAATATCCCACTTTTTGCCAGTAGAAAAAATCTAGAGATTGCCAAAAGCAATATATGTAGAGCACGTTATATACTTAAAAAGTAGCAATTGTTAACATTCAGATGCATGGCTGGATGTGTGAACTTTTATCAGTCTCACAACTTTACCTTACTGTTAAATGTTTAGGTTTAGATAGTGCCCCTTTTCATGTTAATTATTTTAATAGGGTGTAATTTACTATATAAGGAGTATATATACATATATGATAGTGTGGGGCTCACCGATCTGCTTAAGGAACATGTATGTTCCGTTGTGCCCTGGAGCTCAGACTAGAGCCCTCGCAGGCGGTCACATAGCGACGTTTAACATATGTTGATAAGTTGGAACCGACAAAGACAAAGGAGACCGGAATGGCCATTTCTGGCTTATTAGCCGTCATCAGCCAGTCATTCCCAATCCCAAGTGTGGCACACCTGGGATTCGAACCCGCGACCTTTGGTATTTGAGTCGATGCTGCGTCACGCAGCAGCAGAAACATCGGCGAAACACGTGTCTGGGCTTTTAGCTAGTACCTATGTCGGAAATACGGTATAATATATGTGCCATATACGATTCATACAACTTGTAGTACTACTTGTTTGTAGAATGGGCATTACGTGGTTATTCCACAGTGGCTGATTGTCTTCGAGTCTGACTTTAAAAAGTAATGTCCGAATCATCTGACTCCATGTCCTGCACTTAATAATTTCAGAAATTATTTCCTTGATTATTCTCTGGATTCCATATACCAGAAACCGCATAGAGAACGCTGGGGGACCCACTGAGGAGCCGAACCCCTCGTTTATATATATATATATAAAGATATATCCTTGAATTTACAAAGAGTATTATTATCCGGCCAGGTACTCAGCACTAGTGAGAATTATAAGCGTGCTCGACTGTTGTCTCAGGCCCAGAGAAGCACGAGACAATCCATCAAGACAAAATCTGCGGAAACCTCATTCATAACGACTAACTGTATGCACTAATTGCATCCCGTTCAGTTTGGCTAGTAGTCTACCCAATGCACTTCAAGGCGAAAGTTCTAGAGGCACCGAGCAGCTTTCACAGACATGGACCAATCAGATTCTACAGGATCATTGTGACCACAGCCAATGGCGAGACGCTGTATGCTCAGGCGTGTGGCCGGAACGCGTGCACGTGAGATTGACACTTGGTGGGAATGTGGAAAGGGGTTAAGACGCATGCTAATCAGTATTCTAACCCTACTTAAGTAATCGCTTCCTGCCGACATCATTTTGCGAGCACAATTAGTATTTTACGTGTTTGACAAAAAACTGTAGATCAAGGTTGTCTTTTTCGTGTCATTAACTGCAGTGCAAAATAGTAGACAACTGATTAAGTAAGATAGGGAGGCTCTGGACGATACTTTCACCAGGAAGACGTGCCTGAGTGCGTTTCTAATACACTCTGTAGTTCGTTGAGCCGTGCCCATCTGATAAGAGGGGTTAGTGCTCGGCAATTGCCGCCTAGTGCAAAGCGCACTACCAAGCGGGCTAAGTATGCTTGGAAATAAAACGGATTGATCAAATGGACATCCGGCGCACATGAAATCATGAGCCGCGAGTTTTTTAATTCACGGTAGTGAAAATAACTCCGGTTTATGTGGAATAACAAGGAATTATGAGGAAGTCAACGAGCGAAGGCCCGAGAACTTGTGCAATCTTATACGATACGCAATTCTTCATTCAGCCTCGGGAGTAATCCAGTTGGCGGTGAGCCCTTCTAGCCCAGAGCCACCACCACCACCGTCATCATCCGATAGGAGGCACAACAAATTTGCAGTTTTCGTGCTAAAATCAGATATATTTCACCGTAAAAAGAGGAGCTCGAATAGAGATTAAGTGAGTTATTCCGTGTGACACTGGCTCAACTTCGTGTTTAATCTGCCTCAACGAGTTGGTTTTCCCTATGAATATAAACATTCCGAGAGGAATGATATGCACCTCAAATATTTTTCTGCAGCGCTTTTTCTCAGAAAAAAATTGGTATTGTTTCTCAGGGTCTATCAAACTGTTAAAAAAACACTGGAAACCAGTAAATACTGTTACTGAATATTGCTGGCAAAGAAAGGGGAGATTAAAATGGCCATTTATGGCTTTTTTGCCTGAACGAGTGAGTTCCCTTAGCGATCGGTGAGCGTTCATCAACGAATGCAAGTCAATATTCCCGATCTAAACTGGCAAGAAAATGAGCCCGTGGCTCCATGGTTCGAGCGGTGGACTTCTGCTCAACGTGTCGTGGGTTCGAATCTCGGGTGGTGCACCACCTGGGATTGGGTATGACTGGCTGACGACGGCTTATAAGCTAGAAATGGCCATTCCAGTCTCCCGTGTCTTTGCCGGCAATAGCCATCTGCATATTATACTACTAGCCACTGTGCGGCTGCTGTTGGGCTCGAAAGTGAGCCGCAAGGCAGATCAGAACGAGTGAGTTCCGTCAGCGATCGGTAAGCTTTCATCAATAAATGCGAGTTAATACTGTTGTCATTAGAAACGAATGCGGTTGAGATTGTTTTCAGGTTAAAGGGCCATCTCCGTCCATTTTGGGGAGAGTGACACTCTACACCACTTTGCGAAAATTTTCCGGCTATTGGCAGTGACCTCGGTCGGTAAAAGAACAAACTATTAATATAGTACACTGTTATCCAGTACATGTTGTACTTATGCCAACCTGAGTACTTTTAGCTCGTGTCCAATTCAGTCCAGTTTGTTTTTTATTTGAATAAACACAACGGTGCACTTTTAAAGTATATATTGCCCAGTATGCAATTAAAACAGGCTACAACAGAAGAATTTACTGGCACCACAACCTTTTGCATGCAGGTCAAAGGTATTTTATGGTGGCCAGGGCTAATTCTCTTAAAGCCTTCCTTTTTGTGTTCATATCCTTTTGTGAAAGAACACACTTGAAGAAGAAGCCATGTTTGCGGGCTCTGCCTTGAAGTTCACTCTCGAGCCCGGCCAACAGCCGCATAGCGGCCAATAGTAGATGACTATTGCCGGCAAAGACAAGGGAGACCGGAATGGCCATTTCTGGCTTATTAGCCATCATCAGCCAGCCATACCCAAACCCAACCACCCGAGGATCGAACCCGCTACCTGTTCAACGCTCTAACCATTGAGCCCCAGACTCGCTGTCTTGCTGGAAACAACAGAATGTAAAGTCAAAAAAATTGCAGCAATTTATTAACTTTGGAACTGACCAGTTTTTCGTCTTTGCCGTCTTCAGGCAGGGATAAACACCACCCCTCCTGCAAACTCCGGATCACCGGACAAAACTTCAACCGTTGCGCTTAAGTTGGGTAAACTTGTTTGGCACTGACCTTCCTCGACTGCGAGGCAAAAAATAATTCAAAAGTAGCCATCCCAACGTCCATGAATTGGTTAGCGAAAAAATTCTCAACTTTTCCTTTTTCGATTCAGGTGACCTTTTCCTCGTATCCTCGTGGTCCAAATTTCGGTCAAACAAACATTAAAATATGTAGTAGGAGATTTTGGCAGACTTGAGCTATTTCTTTGACCCAAGTGCGAGTAAACCTGGCGGTCTCGATGGAATTCGAACCCACGCCAGCATGGAGAAGGATTAAGTACAGCCAACGCTCTAGTCACCTGAGCTACGAGGCCCTTACCGGGAGCCATGAGTTTTACTCACACTTGGGTCAAATTACCCACCAACCCATGGAACCCACTAATTCGGATACAGTATGCTGACGGCCCAAGTAGGATTTCCAAAGCAAACAATGTAGAACCTACCAGACGACTCTGTCATGACACCGGGTCTAGGTTGAAGAGGAGGAGAGAGTGCGGTAGATGCAGCGTAGGTCACCGCGACTGCTTCCAGTCTATCGTAAAGCACGCGCTGGATATCTACGAAATTGATGGCCAAACTGTTATGATCTTGCAAAGGGCCATAATGATATTTGAAATTTTATCACTCGGACAGTATAAGGATATAATGACGGCCCGATAAATTCTGCTGCTTAGGCCCATTTTAAATGCAACGATGTTGTCAATTATAGCCTTTTTCCAGAGGAAGAAGATACAAATATTCAAATTTTATTCAGGAAATTAGCCCATCTGCTCAAAAATCCATCTGAAAGAAGTAGAGTAAATCCGTTTGAGCACAAAACCACCTGTTAGAGACTTCTTGACATTTAACTTTTGAATATGCGCGGCTAGATATGTGAAGTATTCCCGACCTAGAGCGCGTTCATTTGCTGAACTGCAAGTGGAAGTACATTTTTTGTCAAAAGTACTGAAAGAGAAAACATATTTAACGTTTTTTGCCAAAAGTGCATTGAGCTTGGCACAACCAAAACATGTGTAAGCTTAAAATTTTCTACAGTAAAACTCCGAAACTCGCCAGAGGTTACATTTCCAGACACCCCCATCTTTTGAAAAATCACGAATTTTGGACAAACAAGTAACAACGGTCAATAAGTACCAATATGCACACGGTAAACACGAAAGATGTCTTCGAAATACTTCACTTTTATTTAAAAATTAAAGTCGTTATAAACATTAGCTTTTAAATTTAAGTCAACGTAAACATATGCAATACTCCCTAATAAAGTGAGATAATGAATCCTAAGTACCCTTTTCTTTGTTTAGCATAGGGTATTAGACAGTAATACATATTGTATTGCATAAAAATTGGTAAATTATAGCTTTCCGTATCAAGTCCCTTTCTCTTGAAAATTTATCACACAGAGCAAGTGGATTCCATGTGGTGTTTTGCTTCGTCTCTCAACGAAGGCATGTACAGATAGACATGAAAGAAGACGGAACGGCGATCTCTGGGCCAGTAGTTTATTCATTCGAAGCTTCAAACTCTTAGCGAGTCTATCGTCAAGGAATAAGAGAATTGTACCTACGAAGAGAATAATCTTCAGTTGAGTTATTAAGTTGATCCCGTAATGCTTGATAAGCGGCTGGCAAATCGATATGTCTATTGATAGATTCCACGGTCGAGCACCACGCTTAATGCAGTTGGCACAAATTCATGTAATTCGAATGGTCGAAAATACTTATGCTTTCAAAGTCAGAACTGTGCCTTGGCGAGGACACGTCGGCGACTACTAAGGAATGTCTTTCTTTCCATCTCACAACCAGCTCATGTTCGTGGAAGCTCTCTGCCGGTTTCACCAACGTAGTTGGATTTACCACAAATGAATTCTATCTGGTAAATGACACCAGCATTCTGACTGGCCCTTAGGTCGCATGGATTGCCGGCGGATTTTAGGTGCAGATCTGTGGGCGACGCCGACCTCAAATGCGTTCACCAGTCTGGCGAACTCATCGGACATATTTTACTATAAATATGACTGAGTTTATGGGAAAATTATACCTTGCAGCATCAGGGTATTCCCTATAAACGTAAATGCTAATTAAAATGATGATTTTGTTTTGTGTTTTACATTATAATTTGAAATATGGTAATAATAAATGCCGTAGAAGTCGGGCGTAAGTTTTACAGTATTAGAACGTATCAACTAGTGGTAGTTTCGAACGGCTGATGTTGGAAACGTAATCAAACCTAAGGATGCATTAACTTCATTTGTATGTTGTAATTCGATAGTAATATATGATAGTAATAACTGTAGTGTTATTGCATACAGCCCGTTCAATATAATTTTTTTTAGGAAATCATCCCTACGACTTATTATTCTTAACAGTGTAATGCTAATGGTCACGAACATATCTACGGATTATATCCAGCTGCGCAACATTCCAGAGCATCACTTTGCATTGGGTATTTATTTATTTACAGTGACCGGGAAAATTTACAGCACTGCTATCCCATGCAGTGTATTATTTCCGCTAAAAGTCATGCGTAACTTTAAGCAAGCGAGTGCATACTCTACCTCTATGAAGAACTCTGCGTAAACTGTAACAGCTTTCGTATTCCCTCTTAACGGAAAAAAATACTGAACTTGAATTAGTCAATTTAAAAATGCAACAGTGCATTGTCGGAGAGGTGAATGTCATGGTACGATTATCAGCACAGATACAATGTACCGCTTACGAGCATCTGAAACCGACAGTGTGATTCTTCGTTTGTGGTTGGTATTCGTCTGAAGTGGGAAAAACCCGTCTCGTCAAAGTTTGTCGGGATGCATGGTCGTGGCGTCAAGGAGGCTTGCCTAGACAGCAATCCCAGAGAGAAGCGAACGGAAAATATTGAAGTTAAACAGTACTCAACGTTTGCGTTTAACCCGATGACAATCACAGGGAAGCGGAAGGCTCTGATTGTCGACGCTTAACTAACTGAAAGGGCTTCGAAGCAAAGGCGTAGATCAGAGGGTAACAAAAATAATTGGTGAATTGCTAACAGACTTGCGGTGGAAGGAGACCACAAAACCAAAGTCATCTCCTCTCGATGCCATTAACAAGAAGATCTAATGTGTTTCAGTGAGGGCATGAAGCATCAGGCGAATAAAATTACTGTTCCAGCAATTGTGTGCACTTCTCAAATAATTGGCAGAAAAAGGTAAATGAGTGATTTTGGAAAAGTACCTGTGATTTAGACGAAATTTCAAATATTGCTCTCGATATAGACTGAATAGTAAAAATAGGTTAGTCAGTTTTTTTTAAACAACCGAAACATTCTCAGAGCAAAAATTAACGACGCTGGCGTACAGTGGAGTACCTAGCTCATGAAATATCAACCGAAATTCGGAAATGTGCTTTCGATTTAAAAAACTCTTAGGTGTCGTTGTAATATTTAATATGTGCAGCTAAATATCGTGATATTTTATCCACTTCGGCTGCCGGCTTTTGATTTTCGATGCAGTTCTGATTTCAAATATATATTTTGTAAAAATACATAAAATTATTTTTCTTTTGTTCCCAGAGCAGAAAATTAAGTGTTTTTTGAATTTTATACTGAAAGAAAGTGTATATTGCGGTTTTAAAAAGTTAAGAATGAGGAGTTAATTACATCGTATCTGCTCATTTAATCACTGCTGCTTATACAGTATACAACACGGTCGTTATTCCATACAAACTTTATGAACGCTATGTAACTTCTTCCACATAGCGTGGAAAAATGGGTCACATGTCTTAGGCGCAATGTTTAAAGGCTGTTGTTTGAAAAGTCATAGAGCATATTGAATGACAGGTGGCGTTCAAAATTACTCGAGAATTGGGAAAGTTTTCAAAACTGAAGCGTTCACTTTCTTCAAAGACAAAATTTGAAGAAACATTTAGCTACCAAATGAGTACACGACAGGATATTTTGTGTATGTTGTTTATAAACTATATTTGCATTCATACGAGCCTTAAAAATCCATGAGAACAAAATCTGGCATCCGACGTGACAAAATTATCCTCGAATTGGTCTGTAATATAATAAAAATTACAACTCTATTGCAGTAATTTGTTTTGGTTGATATTTAATGAGATGACATATCTGCTGTATGTTACATATTAAAAATAAAAGGGCGAATATTTGATATCATTCAATAAAATATCCACTCTGTCCAAGAGCTTTGTGGGGAGGTTTGCACACATTTGAATGGGAGTAGTTACAGAAGGGATATCGACAACCATTCTGATAATTTGATGCAACAGGGTTCTGGTCTCAGTTGGCCTTCATTCAGCCAATCAAATCCCTGATCACATTGTGGTACCCGGACACATGCATGCACACCTTTGCAGTGCAGATTGGGGTGCATATGTGCCACATTGGACGTTTACTGAGCGCTGAATGTAATCGAAGTTTATTAGTTCCTCGCCATCTGTCACACCCTGTTGCTGCTGATCGAAGGAGACACTGATGAACATGGCCATCTGTCGAAGAGTTCTGCAGACGACACCAGGGAACCTCAGTTCAAAATGATGCCAGGAGATGCAATGCTGAAAAGCCAGTCACCACACATGGCTCAGCGACCAAACGAATGAGTACAGGCAACTTCCGCTGGGACAGGAACGTGGCTTAAAGTGGGTTAATCACCCCTCGCCTTCACTAATGAGCGCTGCTGTTTTGGATGCCGAAACGATGCAGCGCCTGTCTCCCCGAATGTGTCACAGTTCCGCAGCCGTGTGTATGCAGCGTGCAAACACCGTCTCTAAACGTTCACGATATGGAGGCGAGTGGTGAGGCAATCATAGCACGCGCATCTGACAATCATTCGATCCCTGTCATGCTTGAAATTGCACAACATGTTATCGCACTAAGGAAGCCAAAACCATATTTTGCTGCCCTCCAAGATTATTATATCTATCCTGCAATCCAAACAAATGCTGACAGAGGCTATTAGCGCTGGTTACACGTATCAAACGATGATTTGCTTAAAGCAGCCATCATGCGGCTTGAGTAGGTCAAGGCTGGGAAGGCAGCTGGCAGTACGGGAGCACCAGATGAATGCGCGCGTGCTCACTCAAGTTGTCTGGTAGGGACTATGTCATATGATCAGCTGGGGAGGGCGTTTGAGCCTTTGATGCCTGCAGCAGGCGTGTACGGTTTGGTTTTCAGCTTGGTTTTCAGCGAAAGGCACACTGCCTGCTTAATTTTGCAGATTTGCCCTAATGGAATAAATTTAGGGCATGGAGCTCATTGCCAGTCATGTCAAAATATCTCTCCGTGCGGATGGCGTACTCGAACTACAAGCTGCAGGAGGAACGGTTCGTGTTCAGAAAACAGCATGGGACATCTTACATGCAGAACCTGGAAGCAGAATATACAGGCGGTAAGGAAACCCCAACGATATCTACCGCGTGCTTCACAGTGGGCTGGGTGGTGGAATTGCGCCGCATTTACTTCAATCTCTCACCCAACTGGACCGGGTGTCCGGACGGAGTCGAGAAGGTCGGAGGTGGAATTGTGAGCGCAAGAGGCGGACGCGGCCTGCCACTGCACCCGTTCATCTGTTTTGAGACGCATATCCGATAACGCTTGACGTCCGTCCTCTGGTCGGGCCCTCATGTCTGTTCAGCGCATTTGCCACTGAAGTGGACGACTGGTGCGTTTCAAGAGAGACCAATGTCCAAGCCATGTGATAAAATCCAGCTAACATTCGGAGTTTTATCAACCTTATCACCATAGCTGGTTACCGACACAAGTGAAAATGCGCGTCCTAGAGGAAGTAATTGAGAAGCGGCAGATGCTAATGCGGGGAAAAAGGTTTATCCGCCTGACGTTTTGGATTAAAGTTTGGTTCGCCGATCTCCGGACTCATAGCCGAGGCGGTCCTTCGACGGTCAGAGTCACTGATCTTCCAACGGAGTCTTCTGTACTTTAAACCAATCGCTGGTTAGCCATCCAGAGGCATATTCAGGCACTGGGATGATGCCTAGCAAAAATGCAGCCACGCTTCCCACAGCGAATAAGGGGACGAAAACAGTGTATCAAATTTTCCAAATCTTCTAGAAATATGCACTGTCCGTAACGATATATTCTAAAGAACAATCAGGAGACTGCGAGAAATTAGTATTCAGGGAGATTTTTTGTGGTTGTAAGTTTAGATCTATGATAAAGTTTGCGGGTAAAATCAGGTCTTGAGGTTTGAACTCACGTTTCGGCAAGCGACTGCACTAAATAAAAGCTCACTTATGCTAGCCATGTATGCCATGTGCCGTAACTGCGCTGTGAGGGTTGGGTATAGCCCGGACTCATAGCCGAGGCGGTCCTTCGACGGTCACAGTCACTGATCTTCCAACGGAGTCTTCTGTACTTTAAACCAATCGCTGGTTAGCCATCCAGAGGCATATTCAGGCACTCACTCAGGCACTGAATTAATCAGGTACCATGTCTGCAAATATAATGACCTCATTACGACAAACTACCGAGGACCCCTTACTTGAAAGGCTCCTTAACCTGATGGCAGAGTATCGAGGTGCGTTAAACCGTCATCATTCATGGAATAACGTAGGAAATCCTTCAAGACACGCACTACAGACATTAATAAGCCTTGATTACATAGATTATTTTATATCCGAATAAGTTCCAGGCATGTCTAAGACAAGTCTAATCATAGGTGCTAGCTTTTTGACCATGCACTCTTAGTCCTTTATCACCGGTCTTCTAACAATTATACGGAAACATGATGCCAATTTTAGCCTGAACAATCCTTGGAGGTTAATTACAGGGCACTTAAAGTTTCCAAATATGGTTTTTCGAACCTTTAGGGTTTATTGAAGTTTAACAGGTTTCTTTTGGTATATTTGAGTGATTTGATAAGAGATTGTGAACCTGCTCGCATCTGGTATATTAGACATTGACAGCTTAGACAAATCTGCTCAGACAGTGCGCAAGACTGGTGAACCAGCTAAAATGAGCCTAAACATGTTGCTCATGGTAGGGGACCAGTAGACCGGGTGCCTTGACTATGCTCAAGACCTACGTGCGTTGTTGCGCGTTCGTAACTCGCCAAGGTCACCACGTTTCACATGATTGAATAAGTTGAGGTATCGCCTTCTTTTTTTTCAAAATTTTCTATGAACTGACGTTTTTGAACATTTTATCCACTTGCCACCTTCAGTTCACAAAAGCTAGACTAGATAGTTTCGACTTTTTTGTAACAGAACTCACCGGTTCCGCTCTGGCTAGAGGCTTGCTCTCGAGCCCCGCCAGCAGGCACACAGCGGGTCGCGGGTTCGATCCTCGGGTGGTGCACCACCTGGGGTCAGGTATGGCTGGCTGATGATAGCTAATAAACCAGAAATGGCCATTCCAGTCTCCAGTATGCAATTTTACTTCCGACGTTTTCTGGGTCAGTTCTTCATGGAGCCCAGAACAAAACGTCGCAGGGGACATCAGCCGATACCAAATGACACGTGCGTGCAAAGGTCTGATTAAATGCAGTTTTATCTTTCGCTAGTCTAGCAATAATGGTAATGAACCAAATGGCGCAGTAGGTATGCAAGACGCTGGCGCTCTGTGGCCTTTTCTGCGCAAGGCAATTTGCCAGGGCTGCTGTCATTGGGGCCTGCACTGCTTACACGAAAGCCTGCTGGGTTTTTTAATCTTTCTACCCCACCCACCCCTTCGCACCTCGAGGACCAGCGGACTTGTTCACTGACAAGTTAAGGAAAGTAGCATATACAGGCTAGCCAGCTGTGACGTCAAAGGATATAGGGAAGAAAGGTCAAGACAACGCAGTTGTTTCTGACTGCTGATTGTTCGTGAGCTGTGAAAGAGCCATCTGGCTAACGTGACCATGCTAGGCACAAGTAGCATAATAAGTAGGATTATTTGCACGATTAAATATTCTTTGCAGTGGCAACATTTACTCGATTAGCCGCAGCACTACCACCACAACCAGCTTCATCATTCTCATCGTCCTCGTCCTCCTCCGCTTTTTTACCATCACAACTGCTACCACCACCACCACCCTCACAACCAATATCACTATTAACACCACACAACCACTATCACCATCAGCACCACCACCACAACCACCACCACAAACACCACAACCATCACAACCACCATCACCGACGTGTTGACCGTCGTTGCTGAAGATGTCAGCAGCAACAGCAGCGGTGACCTTATCTACGGCAAGCTTCCTCATATGAAACTTTCGTTTTGTTCGAGTTTGTCCAATTTGAATGCGCCAAAGTGGAAAAGATGAACTCCACAGAGAGCTACGAGGGCGTACTTTCGACGCACTGTTCAGGTTATGCGTGTGATAAAACTGCTCTGATTATTTCATTTGATTCGTCACAGAAATTTAAATTGGTATCCGCAGAGTACACCGTATGTTATTCGCAGTTGTAAGCAGCTGGATCCAAGTAGGTCCTAGGATTTAGTGAGTGGGGAGTCTGCATCGAATTTCCCGATATTCCCTCACACTCGGAAACTGCGGAAAAATCCCCGTGACCTTGACATCTCTGGCTATTTATGGCTCAGGAGCCATCATCAGCAACAAATGTAGGGTTGAGGTGTGTTTGTAAGGCCAAGGCTACGTGTACGGTTAACGCTGGCTTAGAAAGGGAACTATTTGCTCCTGATATTTATCGTGCTCTGTTTAGGCGGCCAAAGAAGACAGCCTAACGCTGCATTGCTGCCCTGTTTTTGCGTTACGAGTGGCCGGGGAACGATGACTCAGTAGCCGGAAACAACCATTCCAGCCTCCTTAGGAGGCCGCCATGGAGCGGAGCACAAGACGTCCGTCTGCTGTCTTGCACGCCACATGACGCCTGAAGGTCATTCGTATCAGTTGAAAACGTTTCGAAAGGGTTAACTACGCCTAGTTTTCAAATGCTTATTTCGGCTCGGATGCAACTACGCCCCTGATAACAACTACAGGGAGTTAACGCATGTCAATCCTGGCCGATCAATTGTACCATCTCGTGCAAACCTCCTAACCCCATAGAAAAGACTTGCGTGGATTAATTCAGGGTTTTCCCCTAGGGGATGGAAACGTTTGCAAGGGAGATCCAGTAAGACCCTCGTGCATACATTTCTCTAAAGATCTTCCCAGTTGCGAGAAAATGTAGGGGTCCTAACCCTATCTTTATTAAGTAATGGAACATTCAGGACACCCTGAGGGGAGGGTGAGGGGGAGACGGGGAGGGGTGAGGGGGAGAGAGCAAGGTGGATCCCACCAAGGCATTATTTTTCGCCGCCTGAAGTAATTTCTCCTCCTTTTTTTACCCCGCAGGTGGGAGTTGCTCTAGGTTTCGGTATTCCACCGCTCATTGTACCATCACTTGAATCCTTCACTACGGCCAATTCTACCCAGCAGGCGGATGACATGTTCGCAGATTTTAAACGTGGCTTCCAGTACCTCCTCTATGGTGGGGCGATCATTATCACCGTTGATCTTCTGCTCATTCTCATCTGTAAGTTCCCGTCAAAAACTGGCAGAACCTTTCATTTCTTTTTGCCTTCATATAGGGTCCTTTAACACACGTTCGAAGATCTCTAGGATAGTGCAGTACTCTGTAATAGGAGCGGACACACCACGAGATAGGAAAGGCCTGCCATGCAGTTGAAGACGAGATCTACCAGGTCCCTTCTATGAGTAGAGGATTTTGGGAAAATCTGGGATTCATTTGACCCACTTGTGAAAAATTCGGTGGCCTCAGTGGGATTCAAACCCAAGCCAGTAAGGTGACGGCTTTAGTACAGCCAATGCGCTAGCCAACTGAGCTACGAGGTGATGTTCGTGACCACGTCCACTGTCGATCTCTGTCTTACCGAACAACTCTACTGCCGCGGTTCAATCAGTGCTTCAACCTCCCAAGCTATGGGTTCCCAGCTGAGTTATCCGTCCAATCTACAGCAATTTATTCCATTGCTCAACTGCCGAAGGGGATTTTCAAAATGTCAAAAATCCACTAAATATTAGCCGGACAGTGGGCAAGTGTGAGCAAACTGATTGCTTGATAAAACGGCTGGATAGTTTGCCCGCGGCTTCAGCAGGTTGGGTGGTTAACCTGACGTAAGTCTGAGTACTCTCATGGCTTTCGGGTCGGGAGACCTTTTCTACCTAGACTACTCACTTGGGCACGGAAATATAGGCCCCAGTAGTACAGGTAGGCTTACTCTAAATTTCTGGGTCCAGGTAACGGTTAGGGTACGAGATTAAGAAACTCTCTGGTCAGTCGTAGAACGTGGGGTTATCTATATTCTCGCATCCACTAGACAAATCTTCTCATGCCCTTATACAGTCGATTCAACCGAAATGTGCTTATGATTCGAACAAATTGTTTACGTAGTGTTAGCATACTAATTATCATGCAGCCTAATCCCACGATAATTCAGCAACGTCAGGATGTTCGCTTTTGAACAAGTTTATGTCTGACCGCCGGCAAAAAGTATACTATTTCAAAAAATGGCTGCTTTATTTTTATGCTTTTTCCATGGATTTTCGATGGTCTTATTCAAATAAACTATAGAGAAAATATGCACAAAAAATCCTTTCTTATACCCGGTTTGTAAGAAATCACCTGTTCATCCAATTTTATCCTTAAAGAAAGCAAACCTTCTGGTTTTAAAAACTCTCAATTGATGCAGTTGTTTAAGACCGTGAAATTTTCGTTCATAATATATCGTATATGCAAATTTATTCATGTTTCCTTTGAAGTTTATAGTATGATCTACATCCACTGCACAATTTTATGAGAACTATGTGACTTCTTTGAGATACCACATGGAAATTTATGATTTTTCTTAGAAAGATTATTTAGAGAATATAGTTAATAAACTGGAATTCAAAAGTATTCGGCAATTTATAAACATTTAAAACCGAAAGCTACCCTTTCTTCAAGCAGACAATTTGGAGGTTACAAGAAAAATATTTTGTGCATATTTTCTATATAATATATTTGATCGTATAAGGGCATCGGAAATCTGTGAGAAAAAGGCATACTCTAGACAGGAGATTGATTTACGTACGTGACAGTTCAGTCGCCTCAACACGCACAGTCGGACACGTGATTGGCGAGCCCCACAGCTAAGGCGAAGGTGGTTGATGGCTGTCTGTTCCGCTTCTTTTAGCTCAAACCTTTTTGTTTCAAGTAAGTTCAGCTGATAAATAAGTGCTTTACTTGATAGTGAGCTATGTACCTGGTCGAGATATCCACTGTTCCTGCATATGTGTGTGTATGTTGTCATTGTCGGGAAGTCTTCTCTGTAGCGCATTGCCGACAAAGATATGAGAGACTAAAATGGTCATTTCTGGCTAATTAGCTTTCATCAGTCAACTAAACCCAACCTTAGGCGGTGCAAGATCCGTGGCTTGAACCGGTGACCCATTAATAAGAAGTCCAATCCTCTAACTATTAAGCAGCGGGTTCGTTGTTTTGCCGGTTTAGATCGGGAATATGGATAGTAGTAGATAAGTGCTGACCAATAAGTTACGGGACTCACTCGTCCACATAGCCATGACGGCCTTGCATACTAATCACTGTGTGGCTGATAGCGGGGCTCGAGTGTGAACCCTAAGGCAGAGCACCATGCGTGAGTCCCGTAGCGGATCAATGAGATTTTATCCACCAAATTCTTGCCTCGTTTTAACTTAACTCCTCTGATGAAAACTCTGTGTTCTTGACCAAATTAGACAACCGCTGTAAACTCCTAAGGTCCCAGGACTCAACCGACTTACCTGTTGGATCTACTGCAGCGTATGGAATCCACTAATTGTTATCCAGAAGGCTCAGTGCCATGGTAGATCTTTCTTAGAAAGTAATCGAGAA
This sequence comes from Schistocephalus solidus, assembly GCA_017591395.1. Taxonomy (NCBI): domain Eukaryota; kingdom Metazoa; phylum Platyhelminthes; class Cestoda; order Diphyllobothriidea; family Diphyllobothriidae; genus Schistocephalus; species Schistocephalus solidus. The sequence goes on from WEDG01007927.1 coordinate 78,885, forward strand.
TGTGCTGAGGTTAGTATGTAGTCAAATGGCTTAATTCTACCAAAATATCTGGTAATTACTCAACGTTCTCATTTAGTTTCTATTTATTTTTGTGAAGATATGCAGATAACTAACTTCACCGTTTAGGTGTTGTTTTTTCAAAGTCTATTTGCCATAGAATTAGTTTTACAGCAAGCAAGCGTCAAAGGCAGTCTAAAATACACTGGAATGAAGTAAACCATGTCTTTGATCGTCGGAAATTTTTGGGTTATTAATAATTGTCTTTAAAAGCGGCACAAGTATGAGCAAGCAAGTCAGAGAATTCCATTGTCTCGAACGAGCAGTCAATATCTTAAAATTATCTCCATGTATAATAAAATATTCCCAATTGAGCAGTTCGATTCTTCAGGAAAGTTTGAGGAATTCATAAGGGCGATAAGTATTTGATCTGTTTGGTTAAACAAACAATGGTGACCGAAAGGACTGCCGTTGGTTAACCAGACGTGCCAGGCAGATGCCACAGTGCATTATGCAGTCAGAATATTTCAATGAAAGTTATGGCCCTGCGAATTTGGATATTGCACATCCAAATCGACCTGTTACGAGTCCGTCATCTGAAGGCCTTCTGTTGAATTTATCGAATCCTGGTATTCTAGGTTGTCGGAATGACATTAACAAAATAGGGCATTCATTATCTTCCTTAGAACCCCAGTTCTCTTGAACGGCGCGCTGAAATTTGTCACTGACGAGGGTGAGAAGGACGCTTTTGGCCATGTTTATTGCCATGCAGTCAAGCTGAATCCCAAAACCGGGATTTGTATTTGGCAAACAAATGGGAAGGCAGCTGACTTAAATGCTCCCTGACCCACCGGTCCGACATCGGACCCTTGATCCAGCGGAGCTCGTAAGAGAGGAGGATTAACCCAAAATGGGCAATCAGGTCACTTTACGGTGTCGGTTTAACCTTAAATCCGTTATATGCAGTACAGCGTCAATCAGGTTGGAGGAAACAAAAAAAACCACATCAAAAACTAAAAAAGTATAATCTTCATTGCCTGTTTTGAAAACTGAGCACTGCATAAAAACGATTTTCAAAGTTGTTTTTAGATTCTTCGCACATCACGCTCTGCTCTTGAGGAGTAAGAAAACATTAAGGCTTGGCGTAAAAATCAGATTTTACTCTTTGATTACACCAACCCGTTGTCAGATGAAAGGAGACGTGGGAGTTGAGATTATCGCACTACAGGGTTTTGGGGTACGGAAGTTACATCGACAGATTGACGTCCATGGGGGGTAGAGGGGACGTTAATTTTTTTGCGATGGTTGCCACACGTTCCGGTAGTGGAGATGCAGATTTCGTGAAGTTCTACTTGTCTTAGCATGTTTAAGCAGTTTTTGTGTGCCTCGAGATCGACGTGGCGGTTGATGCTGTTTAATTCAGATTTCGAAGCATCGAGGAATTCTCGCTCTAATTGATGCTGGCCATAGCGGCTTCTTCAGTTGCCTCCCGATTGCAGCAGTGGTTGTGGGTTCAAAGTCGTCGAACTGTATGACCTACGTAAGCGCAAAAGCAATTAGCACATGCAATACGTAAAATAAGATTGGTTTGCCTCTTCACTCTTCTCTTTTCTCGCTGCTCTCACAGTCTTTCGAAATCAACCAAAGCAAGCGCCCAGTCGCGCACAGTACGCGCGCCTTACTCGGTTGAAGCAGCAGAAGGCGGGCGCGGCGCAATTCGTCTCGAACGGTGACGCGGACAGGGAGCGAAGTGGTGAGTGCTCACGCGTGCATATATTTTCTGTCTTAAAACTTCCTACATGCCTTTTCTGATATACAAAAAACGCCAGGGGACCCACAACTGACCTACATAATAAAGACTTTGCTGCTTCTATTCAAGCAAATGTACAGGATGCGAGAAAAGCAAACAACTGTAAAACTCTGGGGAAGGTACGTTTAGGATTAGCGTTAAGGGGTAGTTTTAGGTTCAATCTTTAGTTTCGTGTTCGGATTCAGGGTATGGTTAGGCTTAAGATAAGGGCTATGGTTTAGGCTAATGCTGGCGTCAGTTTGGCTTTGGTTTTGGGGCCAGGTTGTGCTGTGGCACGCGAAGACGCGTTTGCCGATCCTGTCAACCAATACACCCACTCCCGCTTCAGACCACTGACCAGCTCGGATGGTGGCTTGATTTTAGGGGTTTGGGGGAGAGAGAGCGAGGTCGACATCTCAGTGCATTTTCCTCACTATAAATAATCTGGCACGCTTGAAGTCATCACGGTGTGCTAAAAGCCGTGGTTTGGAAGGGTTCCAACTGACGGAATAACTCAAACCACGTAGACAGCCTAGTAAGTGCGTTTGTGCACAATGGACAACCGGCGGAATGAGAGTCAGGCTGAAATAGCTTCTTCTTAATGTGCCCTTTATGGCACTCAGTCGGGATCCAAGCCGACCCTCTCTTGTGTCGTTGTGTTCGTGTTTTGTATTGGACAACACCGCATGGGCCAGCACCCTATCCCATCTCCGGCCTTCTTGGCTCTGTATTGACACCAGGTCAAGGTGGTGGAGTTAAAGAGAGAGTGAGGTATATGCAATGCAAGCCTATTCTCACTATAATCAAACGCAATTCAACGACTCTGTATGGTGGACATAGTCGAAATCGACGGTCGAAATGTCGTTAGGCGCAGAACACGAGAATACTTTCGCTTCCTGGGATTATGTGCGGAAGCACATAATCTGTCTGCGGTCTGTTCTCATTCTTGTGTCCTGTTTTGGGGGCCACAGGAAATCAGCCTGGTTCTAACCAGAGTGCGCAAAAAAGTATGAAAACATCTACTGGCAAAGTTCGGAAATGGGCAGCCATTTGCGAAAAGGCGATAGTTCAATCCACGCAGTGGATGAGGTCTAACACTACCAACGAGGTGGGTCGAAAAATGACTTGTGCACAGCCGACTTGCGAGGAATCTTCCTCACTTCATCTCTTGTATCCCCATTTATCCGCCAATGAAACAAAGCCAAGATGGCAGTGGCCGAATACGTTAACGCCTCCGTCTACGCGTACCACACATGACATGGCTCACACTCTGAATATACCAGGCATGGACTGATGATGCCTGGCCGACCCGACTAGGTTAAGGTCATATCAACGTGACCATTATGTCTGCGAAAAAGCTTCTTATGTATGACATGCAACAGAAATGCGTCCATCTGTGCCAGAATGAACTCTCTAGTAACAACCCACACCCATTTCCTTGCCCACAAATCAGTAGACATTGCGAGCCTGTGAAAGGTTGGAGTGTCTGATATGGCGTGAATGCTTCATGCAGCCAGCGCGGTCTGACTAACGCCAACGGATTTCGCACTGGAGCCTTAATAATTTACATTCACCTGTTTTGCACAGAACTGCGAAATTTGTTAAATCCTCTTAAAACCCAAAATGTTTTTGTTTAATTTTCGAAACGTTTTGCCAGTTAAAATTCTACTGTTTTTGAGAAACTAGCAAAGAGGAAACGTTTGATTTTCTATGAAGTACTGCCATGCACCTTTACAAGATTTGGTATGTAACCGCAAATTTCAACCCATTTGAAAGGACGAGGGTTATAAGAAGCTCTTGGACAAACGCTTCTGTGGCAGTTAGCAGAGTGAAGATTAATGTCAGCTCATAAATGGGAAAATGTCTGCTAGTGTCCATGGCAAATGCATACTGCATCTGGTTTCGGCGATGACATAGGCACAATGGCAATAGGTTATTAGATGTGAGATTTGGAAGTAGCTTATCACACAGCAGGGAAGTCTACTTTACTAGGGTTATGAAAACGATAAATGACTAACTTTCACTCATGGCCTGGAGTAACTTTGTTTTTGAACCGGAAATCCAACACCCTGCGTGATCCAGGAGAAGATGTCTGAGACGGTGGAACTTCTCAATCACTGTTTGCAGTTATTTTCATTATTTATGCCGTATTTGACGGCTCTTTCACGCTTGGCGTGAACTAATACTAATGTTTTTTCACTCATTCTTTCTCGTAGTTAGCGTGCACATCTATTTATACAAGTTATTTAATTCTCCATACGCATTTGCAGAATTGAAAGACGGTTGAATACCTGACCCATCTACGCACGAGAAGTGAGGGTTTTCTTGACTTTCTGTGACACATGCAGTTAACCTTAAAACGAAAAACAAAACGTTATTCGTTAAGTCTAAAGGCCCATTCGTTACTTGGTTTTCCCCTTCTTTAAGTGTAAATCAGCATCTAAAGGATTATGAGATGCGGAGCAATACTGTAAATGCGCTAGTGTGACCATTCAATGATTCTGGAGCCTTGAAGAAGGAAACACGGTCACTGGAATAAGAGCTTTGTTAACCTGAAGTGTCGGACGCTCGCTCGAACCCGGCAGACGAGCGACTTCTTTCCTGGAACTCGCCTCTTGGTTTCTGATAGCTCGTCAGCTATTTATTTCTTTATTTTCGTGTATTAAAGCTCACTTTTAAATGAAAGCAAAATGTTTTGGAAGCATGATATGTGTCCGTTGTGCGGTCAAAACTGTAGAAATTAGCAATTTGAGTGACTCGTTTGAAACACTGTCGGTTCCTCCTGATTCATGACGGGCTCTCCAAGCTCGAACTTGTAACTTTTTGAGGTATTACTGTACCGCAGTTCCGACAGAAAAATTGACGCTTCACTACCTGAAACTTACCTTACCAGAATAGCATAGAAGTTAGCACTCCGGACAAGTATATGGACATAAATGAACTTCTAATGCAGTGTTTGCATCCATAAGCAAGAAAACAACTGTTTCCCTTAACCGAAAATTAATGCTTTCACAACGTCATGGAGGGGAGCTCACATTTGCCATCAATGACTTCACGTCACGTATGCCACTTGCGTAGAAACAATCGTCTTCTTGCTCACTGAAGGGCTGCCACATGACAAGATAGCTCTGTTCTACTCAAGAGCGACTTTGAGCTTGCGATAAACTGTCAGAACCCGCCAACGGTTACAGCTCGGAAGACTGCTACCTAACGGAATGACCCGTTCCTTCTGAGAATGTGACCCTTTCACCTGCCTGAATTACACGTTTCTCTCTCCAGGTCAAGCCTGATCTATTGAGATGTCATGTGTGGCACGTGTAGAGAGATATTTTGGCTCTGTCGGACTGATGATGGGTTCAAGTGAGAATCCGAAACGTCAGGCCAATAAACTTCTTGTTCCTCCTGAGATTGTTTGACTCTGCCAGCCACTGCGCTCACAGCGGGTGTGAGTGTGGCAAGTTTCGATACAGTCCTGCTTTCCTATGTGCCACTTCACTTGCAAATCACAATGATGGAAGTCATCGTTGGTAACGAACAAACACTCCAGTCTAAATATCTTACAACACCTTACCACAGTAGGACTGCCAAGCCTTTCAACTTCAATGCGCCTATCACAATGGGTCACATTTAAACAAGACCTATCAGTGAGGATCTAATATGCAAGTCCAATGAGTTAACCCACATAACGTTTCCTTTAATATAGGACTGGTAGCGAGGAGGGTTTTGTGAGTGAAGCCAAAGGGGACGATAGGGCAAGATGTTTGGGAGTAAAAAAAGATTAGCAACGTTGTTTGTATACCACATAATGACTCGTACCATATGACTATACAATAGAATTCTAAGTCCTTACCCTAAAACTTAAGTTATAACTACATTAACTAACCTTAATCCCTAACCTTATTTCTACATAAGACGTCAACCTCACTCCTTACCATAAACCTAACTCTATCATTTACCTATAACCTGATGCCAGCCTATGCATAATATGCCCCCCGAAGTAAAATGCATGTTGAATCCTCCCCGACCCACACGCATAACAGTTTATATGATTTACTTAAGGATATCCGCGACTGGGCATCTTATCTGGCCACTGAAGATGTCATACATTGCTTTCCTCTCTGCAAGGTTTATTTATAATCAGTCTTCACCACACGGGAGTAAGGTACTCCCTTGTACAAATAATCCGCATGAAGTACATCAGCTTCAACAGCCTCGGAGCGTTGCCCTTCCAAACAACTAGTCTTGGATTGTCTTCGGGGCAAAAGCTTTCAACTCCAGACCTTGATAGATTGAAGTATGTCAGGCGTGTTTCATTTAGTTGCTTTGTTACACTCAGACCTCAAAGTCAGCCCAGTGTGCGTTTGTGTGGAGTGATCAGCTGGTGGTTGGACAGTCAGTCAGCTCAACCCCTTTGGCGTGAGGTCCTGCTGATTGGTGGACCAGGTTGTGTCCCTGTGTCCCCGTACCACTCCAGGGACCGGCTCGGACGGTAACTGGGGCTTAGGAATGGGAATAGACAGTGAAGCCAACGGCTCAGCGCATTTTTCTCACTATAAAATGGCTGATTCGCTTGAAGCTATCGCAATGCACTAAAATCTGCGGTTTCAAAGGTTTCCACTTGATGCCTACTGACAACTCGAAACGCACCAGCCACCTCACCCTCCCCCATCTTCGGTTTTTACGCATTGATCAGGTGGTGGAGGGCGAGAGTGTTCAGTAGATGCAGTGCAAGTCTTCTCTCACTATAATTTAATTTATGCGCAAATCTTCCTCCATTTGCCGTCTCGTAGTAGTGCACTCGATGGACTCCGTCAGATACGACGGTCTAATTGTCATTCTGATTTTTCTATCGTATGCGAAATCGTACTTCCAATACTTCAACTTCCATCTTTTTTAAGAAAATGACCTGTCTAGGTCGTCATCGCCTGTCTCCTCCCACAGCACGGACAGCATCACCACGGTCTTCGGTCCAGAGAATGGTGGATATAAGGCTACTTTCGTGAAACTTCTAAAGAATTACTGTTTTGATCTCCTGAACATCTGCTACGGTAGGTGGAACTTCTCCCTGTCGCTTTCATTCACCCGGACTGATTATCATTATCCAGTTTCTCCTAGCTCTTCTGGACATGTCCGTACTAATCAGCTCTATGTCTGGAGTGGCCAGAAAATGTGCTACTGCTTGCGTCCCACTTAAGAAGACGCTTTGACTTGCTAGGCACGAGTCCAGGGTGCAGTAGCAAACATTCCTTAAATTCACACACGTTTTTCTGTCCTGTTAAACACGGAAGTCTTTCTGAACCATAAAATGTCCCTATAAACTGCTACAGCTCGTGTGAAACTTGTTTTATCCGATCTGATTCCAAAGGAGACACCTTTGCGCTTTAGTTTAAAGGACTCTAAAGTAAAAATGAGTGGAATTGAATCGGGATGTTTCTCATAACAATAGTTGTTCGAGGTATTAAGCTGTAAAACCTGGTTTTCTTTGCTTCAGAAAGACTGTCAAGACAAAATTTAATGGAATCGCAAGTACTAAGCAGTACTGAACTCTGAAGAATAGAGTTAAATCCAACCATCCAATCAGATATGTCAGAAGCGTTCACCTATTGATTAGGAGAAAACAGGAGAAACCTAGTTTCGGCGAAGAAATTGAAGAGATACTATGCACCAAAAGTTGAAAAAACACTTTTGTGTTTTTTCGGTGTCCTTCCAAGTGAGGGATAGAACCTAGATGTGATAACGCAACTAAGTAGTGGGCGGCACAATTATAAGTTGATACATACATCGCAAATTCACTCTGGAAATGCCTTCGCGTCTGATGGTGACGATTGCAGACCACTGAGATTGTACTGTTTTCCCTGTGACCTAAAACCGGACTACAGTCAACAGGCCGCTACACCGAGCAATGACACATTGCTCTGAGGAGTTGAGTGACCGAGTAGAGCTAAATTACCTGTTCAACTGTGCTTTCCAAGATCAGATCCTAAAGATTTGGTACGGCGGTGCAAACAAACAGCAAGAGTTCAAAAATAAAACTAGAAATTTCCAATCGGGTGCCAGAACAAACCCTTGGTGGATCATTCCTAATAGTGAGAACTCGGTGAGGTTCACTTGAGGAACCGCAAATTCAACTGGCACGCAAATTTAAAAATACTTTAAGCGCTCAGCTTGTTAAACCTAAGGATAAGGTTGGCTATCCTTATAAAAAGGAAGTCATCTACAAGATCTTGTGCGATGCCTCATGACGAAGGAATAAAATCTACCTTACCATGCCTGCCCCAACATCAACTGGCGGTGAAGAGGCGCAAACATCTGCATACCCTTGATGCAGGGTTCATCTTCGCCTGAGACAACATTCGCATCGTCCGAGTCTATCCTCCAAAAGACCAGGATTTTTTTAAAACCATGCGCTCCAATGAGTCATGGATCGATCGGCACACTGCGTCAACTGTCGTGTACAAATTTTTGTGAGAAAAATAGAAGGGAGTAGACCTACTCACTGCAGAAATCGCACAAGGTGGCCACTTTCTGGCGTAAAAACCAAGGACTCAGTTCAGTTCAGTTCAGTGTATTTGAGAAAAATAGGCTTACGCCTTTGAAATCCTTATTTGATACAGAAAGTCGGAAGAATAATAAGCAATGTAAAAAAAGTTACAGTCAAGTAAATGCAGGCAGATTTACGTGGTACACGGATATTGTTCAGGTAAAGTTGTCACATAAATCTTCCGGGTGCAGCAAACTATGTATGTCAAGCCGATGTTTAAATATATCCACAGACTGGGACATAACAATTGCCTCAGGTAGGTTATTCCACGGTTTCAAGCCACGGTTGGTGAAAAAATACTTCCTCACATCCAATCTTACTTGGGGCACACTTAGTTTGAATGGATGACCTCGGAGATTATTCGTAGTAGCAAGTTGGAAAAAGTCATCACATAGGAGGGCGCAATCCATGCCACGCACGATACGGAAGGTTTGTATCAAGTCTCCGCGCAACTGCCTATAACTCAGTAGTTTGAAGCATGTTGGAAAGATCACCCGATTTTTTGCATACTTGCTCAAGTCTGACGGTGATCTGAGGAACTAGCGTCCAAACTATATTCAATAAAGTTTCCCACGTTTTCCATAGAATGTATTTGTCTTCAAACTAACTACTCGAACATACATCTACTTTTACACGAGCAAAGAAGGGCGTTCGAGCACCGGAAAATGTTGTTTATTCTTCGGAGCTTTCAAACTCCCGCAAGAGTCCATCGTCAGAGATAGCAGAATCAACAAAAAGGCCACACTTATAGGGGGTACAAAGCAATCAAGTGCCACTGGCGTAAGCTTGGAGGTGACTGTGCGGGGCTCTGTAAGCCGGTGCCAAATCGATACGTTAATTGGCTTAGTTTCTATCCGAGGACCAGGATTCAGTCAATTTTCAGCTAGTCTCGTTTCCGGCAATTATCTTGCGAAGAGGAACTCATGGCCCGTTTCGCAGGTGTGGGCAGCCAATTGCGATAATTTGTGACCCCGTCGCACAGCCAACTTATATTCGTTTATGCGCGATCCCAGCATATATGACACGCCCTGTCATATATTAAGAACGTCTGAGAAGCGACTGAGCACATTCTTGCTGGACTTGGTGATGGAATTTCACACCATTCCATAGTTACCATGCCAAGCATGGTGATTAAAATCAAAGAGTGACTTAAATCCAAAGAGTAAGCTGGTTTAGTGTATCGCATCCCAGGCCTAATCTGTCCCTTATAACTATGCAGACCAGAGTGAAGGCATATTTTGTTATTTGTTAAGTGTTATTTTTTCTGAATTTTTTATATACTGCTCCTAAGTTTAACAAATGTGGAGCCCAAAGGTGCCCACTTTATTTTCTTCCAATAAATTGAAGTGAACTGCATTTTATACCATCTACATGCAAAAGATCACATGCGAGTAGTTATTTTTCGTTTTTTTTTCCTTTGACATGAAATTTTCTATCTTGATAGTCCCATCCCACCTAATTTTACCCAAATGTTTTCCTTTGAGCATACCTGTATTTCATTTCTCGACCCACAATGCCCAAAGGCTCATTTTTCTGTGCATATACATATATATGTGAGATTTAGTGCATTGCAAATGATTATGCCCAGTCAAAGGGAGATCAGAGAATTGACAACTTCACTATTTTCCGCTGCATTAAGGTGTAAACACGGGTGTCTACCACACCATTAGCACACTCTTGAGTGTTATTCTACTCGCCCACTACCCGGTAAGTAGTCAAACTTATCGTCCTACTTTTGTGTGATGAAAACCTTTTGTTGCATTGAACGTTTGTATTTCCATCACTAGCGTGAAATTTAATTTAAAACATCCTAGACTATTACCGGCCTTGAGAAAATGACCTGCTTAGACTAGAATGGACGGTGCAAAAGAGTTTTTTTCTGCTGCGTGAGAGGGCAGCACAGGCGTGTGTTTTCTGTCGTCTTTGTGGGATTTAGTGAATACCGCAAGTCTATCGCTCCTTGCTTGCTTCTGTAAAGGGACTTTTCAATGCTGAAACATGTTATGTATTTGAGCCCCACATAATCAACTCTCACTCCCTATCCCTCGGCAGTTATCAATCAGCCCCAGTTATTGTCCTTTGTCATTCTCTTATCTACCAAAGTAAAGGCTACAATCAGTGATCGTTGTCACGAACTTTTAAAAGTAATTCTGCTATGATTTTTCTATTAGGAAAACTAGATTCAGTCGACTTTCTCAGGCAAAAATCACGCAAAGCAAGCTTATGTATTTTAGGATGCGCCAGAACTTTTTTTAACCTTTCAGGATATTGATCGTTGACTGTAGCTCAACTTTGATCGTCCTGCGGACCCTCATAATTCAGTATATTTTAGGTCAATAGGCCTTGCCTTTAAAGACCCATTTATCCTCCAAGGAACCTTTTTGATGCAAAAGCGTTTTTACTGCACAACCAGTCGACCCTACGAAAGATATTCTGCGATGGGGTTGAAAAGCCAGATTGTTAAACACACGTTTTCACCCATTCATCATGTGTGTGTCTGTGACGGTAATAAGGAGGTTGGGGCGGTGTACGATAACCACCCTTTTTTCAAATCTCGATTTAAAAAATTTGCCCTATCACGTCACCGCAAAACGGCTAGTGAACAAGTAAAGCTGTTTCAGGGAGATCTGAATCCATGAAGTCTGGAAGGCAGCTTTAGATTAGTCGAAAACGTTGATGTGGACAATCTGCCTCTACTGGCCGATTCAAGATGACAATCATACGCCGTCTGAACTCCCTCATAACAGTCACAGGAACTCCACGCGTTTGACGTACAGACATCGCTCACAACCCAATTTGAACCCCTCTCTCCTTTGCTTCCAGCTCCAGCGTGTTCAACATGCCAACCATGTCATGTGGCCAGCGTGAGAGCGTAGATTTTGTCTAGCCATTACCGCTGAGAACCATATAAACACTGTACATAACTCCCGTTTTCACTACCCATGTCATGGTAGCCGCCTGACAATGAATGAGTGAAAAGATCTATTTGCAAATCTGACTTTTCAATCGTGTCATGAGGAATTTAGCAAAACTAAGACAGACCGAAGATCTCTCCGGGTGATGGTGTTTTTTGGAAAATTGTCAAGTGCAATATCCAGCCTGAATACTTATTACGAGACTTTTGCCTCAAATATATATGTATTCTAGCTTTCCACTGGACTGGCCACTGTTGATAAGAGGCATTTGCAAGCACATTGCAAAGAGGCTAAAATACGCTTATTTACAAGGAAACGTTTCTGGTTTTTTACTGTCATCAGCTAGCTGTATCTAGCCTTTACAATAATTTAAAATCAAGCAGTTGAGTCAATCACTCGCCTAACTGACGCCCTGGTAGCTTACACAGTGCATGCACAGTGCTGAGTCCAATTTCAAATCATTTAATACAAAATCTGCAAATCTGCCAAAAATACACTACTATCTGGCAGGAAGTGAATAACAGCGGAAATGCCTTGTAATTCACTAACGTCTCCTAACGCACTCGAGTATGTTTCATTTATCTGTGTAAATTAGAGTTAAAGATTATCTAAAGTAGAACAGTTAAATAAAAAGTTGTTTTCAATGCCAGTTGACAGGCAATATCAAAGGAAATATACAGTGGGGATCAAGCCGGTAGGGATAAAAAATTCAGGAGAAAAAAACTGCTGCCCTTGGGATGATGGCAGTTCAGAATGGGGAAGGAAAAGCACAAGTTACAGTCTCCGTTCCTTTTCAACGAACCGGGGTTCTGCATCAGGCTAGGGTGCATCGGAGAACGGTTGGTCGCTGTCTGCTGAAGAATTCCCCGGTTGTGGGCAGCAGAGACAGCACCTCAAAATAACACCTGAGACCGAACTGAGAGTCCGCGCAGTCCGTCAAGCCGGAGGATAGATTTGTCTGTGTCAGCAACCAGGATTCCTGGAAGCTGTTCTGAATGCAGAAAACTAGTGATATTTCTCCTAATCAACGAATAATTTTGAAGGATTTTGATAGTCCGGGATAGCCTATTCCATAATGCCGTTGTGTTTATTGAAAAAAACTGGCGATACCCAACTGTGGATGCCAGAGAAACAATAAAAGGACATCTTGGTGATAACTGAGTGGTCAAACTGCCTACCTGGTGGGAGGCACAAGTGGGGCTTATAATAGCCAAGCGCGTTGCAGTGCTGGTATTAATTCTCATGCCCGCCCGCTTCAATCTGAGCACTGAGACTATGGTCTCAAAAATTGGAGTTTTAAAGTGGTGCGGATGCTTACTGTTCAATGTAGACTCAGGTCTCAAATCGCTCCTGGTCGCGGTTTGAGTACATGAGGCTGATAGAGTGGCGAGGGTAGCGTTTGTCACCACACTGGGAAAACTGTGATTAAGTACACTCTAACGCCGGCTGTAGTCATACCTGTAATCCGAAACCCTTATCCTTTATGAAAAGCTCAAAGTAACTGGTACCTTAACTGGTATCCTAATTTTACCTCAAGCTCTACCTCCTAACACAAAACCGAAGCATAATCGCACCCATAAGCATAAACCTTCAGCCCGATATTAAAAGCGCTAGCGAAGTTCAAAAGCCACATATCGCATAAACCATTTAGTGAAATCTTGCTAAGCAAACCCTAACGGACCACATCTACCTAAATAACATAAGAAGGTACATTTTTAACAACTTCTCAACGGGGTTACATAGCATATCCTCACAAATGACAGTTATCTGTTAGCAACTAGTTGCCATTGATTACTCAGAGTGTCTGTCTAGACATAAGTCGTCTAGACAGTGGATTACCTATTCATTTTCTTATCCATCTGCCCTACCGGGGGGAACAAATCTGTCAGGTACATACTTTTCTGAGACTTTCCTACCCTGCTTATAGCAAGACCAAGTGGCAATTGGCTGGATCGGCTTCACCATGGTGATTGCCGGTCTGATCGGCTCTATCGTCGCCGGTGTTGTGTTGGAACGTACTGGACGCTATCGGTAAGTGAAGCATCTCTTTCTTTTGCCCGTTCAACCCTCACTTTTTATTACTTTTTCCATTATGTCAAGAGGTAGCCTACCCAAATAAAGGTTCTTAAACACAAATACATTTCTGACAGAATGGACGCTTTGGATTGGATCTAATAAAGCACTGACTGATACCTCTGTCCGAGCAACTAGCTAGTAACTAGCAACTACCTGTCAATATTCCCGATCGTAACTGGCAAGATAACGAGTCCGTGGCTCGATGGTTAGTGTTGGACCACCTGGGGTTGGGCATGAATGTCTGATGACGGCTAAAGAACTGGAAATGGCCATTCCAGTCTTCTTTGTCTTTTTCAGCTTTATGATACTGCTGTTACTAATATAAGCCACTGTGCAGCTGCTAATGAGACGCGAGAGTGGACCCCAAAGCAGAGCAAAACGTTTGAGTTCCACTAACGATCGGGAAGTGCTCCTCAACCAGAGCAACTAGCGCTAGCTGAGCCAATTGCCCGATTCTTCCTACGTGAGGGTTATTGTTCTCTGATTGTTCGTTTCTACGCAATACGCAGGTTCACAATGGGGCGAACAAAGCAATATCGGAAACTAAGTATACAGTGTTATGTTGCATAGACACATATGATGCTTGTGTTTGGGGGGCCAAATCATGTACGTAGTACACGTAGACAAGGTCACCAGCAGCTGCGCCCACTTCCGCATTAGAAAAATGACCGGCTCGGACAGTGATATGATTGTGGGGGTTGGGGAGAGAGTGAGGTAGACTGCTCAGCGCATGTTCCTCACTATAAACAGTCTGACGCGCTTGAAACTATCACGGTGCGCTAAAAGCCGTGGCTTGGAAGGTTGCCAACTGACGGGATAACTCGAACCGCATGGTCAGCCCAATGTGTGTTTTGTGTGGAGTGGCTGACTGGTGGACTGAGAGTCAGGCTGCAAAGGCTCCTTCTTAATGTGGCCTTTATGGCACTCCCACTCCGCGGGATCCTAGTCAGGTGTGGTGGTGCACCCAGGGGTGGCTCCGGCCGCGCCAGCCACCTGTGCCCTCTCCCATCTCCGGTTTTCTTGACTCTGTCATGACACTGGACTCAGGTGGGGGAGGACGAGAGAGTGCGGTAGATGCCGTGCAGGTCTTCTATCACTTTAAACTAAATCACGCGCAGGTTCCCATCCCTACACTACCTCTCCGTGGAGCATACGGTGGACATCGTCGGACTACGACGGTCGAACTATCGTTCCACTGAATGGCTCGGACGGTTGCCTGATCCTGGGGTGAGGTGGACGACTCAGTGCATGTTTAACCAATTAAAAAAGGCGCAATGGAAAGAGGTTTTAACGCACGATGGCAGTGTGTAAATAAATCTTTAACGGAATGATTGGACGAAATTCGGGGTAATCTCTAAAGCCTTGTAGGGAACAAAGTGCTGAAAGAAAAAAAACGTGTTATAACACTAAGCGCTAATTCTACACCAAATCCAAAAACCTACACCTCAATCTGAACACTCACCTTAACTGTAAAACCTAACGCCAACCATGAATCTGTATTCCATAACTTTAAAGCCCAATCATAAACCTATATATTTGACCGCATCGCGTAAGCATAGCACGAAAACTTACACAAGAACTTTGGCGACTTAACAGCTGCAAACCAAAGCATAACAGGCCAACCTGAATCAGGTAGGAAGCTGCCTTACACTAAAAAAAAACACTGAATTTACATATAAAAAGCTCCTTGCGATTTGCTTCTGTCGCATTTCCGATTTACTCCTCCCTTGGGTTTGCCATGGCAACGCCGCTTTACGGCTGACCGCATACCTTTTGCGGTGTTGCGCAACGTGCTCAAGAAACGCGTGCGCGGGGTCCTTAGAGGTCAGAGCAAACCTCTAAGAGGCTGCTCTCCCCCCCAGGCCTGGCATAGTGCCGAGTTATGAGCCACAGCCAACACCTTCGACGTCACTTGGCCTGCATCAAGAACGCTTAACTGTCTTTCGGGTGCCTTTGAGCATGCATCAGGAACAACACCAAGCCTATCTTCAGGTGTGATGAGGTCAGGGACCCCCAGGCACCAGAGTTTGCGTACGACTGTTCGGAGTCCGAGGGTAAACACTGCTACACGCGACGCTTAAGGTGGGTGGGCGAAAAGCCAAATGGAGGAAAAGTTACCATGACGACGTAATCGTGGCCACTAAAGGACACGGATGTCCGTGACCAAGAAAATACAGTAGCCGGCCTATCTCGCAAAACGTTAAACAACATTCTAAAGCAATGTTTTTTTACCTTTGGAAGGGTTGTAAGGTTAATTATTCCAATATATTTTGGTCATGTCATGATTTTGGGCTTGTGTATGTGTTTCTTTTCAGCAGCTAGCAAAACCACGCTCGTTAAAACGGTCTGTTTATCTAGCCCGAACTGTTCTCATTCCTTTTCATATATTTTATAGAAAACATGAGTAGTATATTCATTCTTGTATTCCGTTGGCAGCACATGACGGCTCTTTCGAAGGCTGTACACAAAGAAGTAGTATATTACAGTTCAAAAAATTTTTTTTGTTTTTAAATAATTTAATTTTCAATAAGAATAGGCTTTCTGTTTAAGGAAATCATAAATTTCTCTGACTTATCAAGTTGTGACATAGGGCTCACAATATTTTCCAGTGAAATTTGGACATTTTTTTTCTTTAAAAGCAGCATTTATAAATGAAGGAGCAAGATGCTCCATGAATCTAAATTTTACACACTTAAGAAGTTTCGTAATTGCAACCTTATTTTCCATGAAAAAATGCCTGTTTTTAAGTAAAAAAATTAGAAATAAGTATACAAGAGAAACTATTTTGGTTGATTTTTATATTAATTATATGCAGATTAATTGTTCAAACGAAAATCAGTGAGAAAAAAATATGCTAAATAAGAAGGTATTTTAACTGTGTTTATATTTACGGATAGCCGAAAATACGCGCATCTATAAGTCAACGTCCTGGTTTGACGAAATGTCAGAAAATCGAGTAAACCTGCGCATGAAATAGGCAGGCTGCAGTAATGTACTCAGTGCATGCAAAATTATAAATTGAAATAAAAAGCCACTTCAAACCCTTCAGCTACCTAGATGCTAAAAAACAATCGTCATATATAAAAAAATGTATTTGGGCTCGTCGATAAAAGTCTGATGAAACATGATATGTAAGCACCCCAGCGGCTCATGGCTAATTTACGCAAGCAGCTCTTAGACCAGAATGGCATAGTTGGTTATCTTAATACGGGAAAGGTTATTTCAAAGATCCCATGTGCCATTTGTGATGTTCTCTATGCTAGTCAAACTGCGAAATGTGTCTCCAACACATATGTGAACATAAGCTAGGGGTGAAAAGACGAGTCCATGTAATCCAGAAGGCCACGTACACATTGGACATTGTGGACATTGCATGGAGGAACACTAGTAATTCTGCCGTTCAACCAACATAAACGTCCCTAAAGTCTCGGAAACAATGCACTCAAATGAATTATTTACCACAAGATATACGTATTTAGATCCCGCGTATAAAATTATCAAGAGTGACTGAAAACGGTGGCAGCTAATCTCGTCGCATAATTTACTGCGGTAGATGACTTTTGACACAAACGTCAACTATTTTCAGCCGCATTTATTAAGCCCAGTTAAAGGTAGCTGTTTTGTACCTTGGCTGTACACCCGATGATGAGCTCGATAAATCACTTGGGCAATCAGTCTACTAACCGGGATGAGGCTAACAGAGCAGCTTTACCGAAGGGGAAGTTTCCAGGTGGGCTGTAACCAATAAGTCCCACAGAACCTCATTTGTAAATAGCCCGAAAAAAACCTCTAAATAAGGGAATACTTAGTCATTTGACCCACTTGTGAAAAATCGGCTCTCTCTAGCTGGGATTCGAACCCACGCCAGCAAGGGAAATACTAATTGCGCAGGCGTAGTTTGTTGGCGATGTCACAGAAACGCAGATTCATGTGGGCGGGAAGTCAGTTTCGTACGCTAAAGCTGAAAAATATTCATCAATTAACAGGGGAGAAAAGTCATTGTCCAGTTTTGTCTGTAAACGGCAATGCTAGGACACACACGCACTTAAGGCTGCAATTTTAACGCGTAGAAGTTTTAATTCAGGTAATGGATACCATGAACTTTTAACGGATGGCTTCCATTTGCTAATAAAACGGTCAGTCTTTATCGCAGCAATGCAATTAGCAGACAGCGTTCCAACTTATCATTCGTACGTGAACCTATTTTAATCATTATATACCTAGGGATTCACAAGCCTTCGTCTCTATATATTGGGCAGGTTGATTTCACATCTTTATACGTTTATTAATTTGATTTACTGAATTTACTGCACTTATTAATTTTTTTATTATATATTTTGCGCGTAGATGCATAAGGATTCATTATTACGATATGACGAAAGCAACTGATGATAATGCATTTTCGATTGTCGAGTGTGTTTCTGATTAGCCATTCGGTACAACACCGAAATTGTACCAAGTCCTGCCAAAAAATCAACAACGTTTCAGACGTGCACCGCGAGCAATGGAAACAGATCAATATTAAAAACAGTAGTTTAAAGAAATCGGGTTTTTCTTGATTAGCCTGCGATCAGGAAGACCATATGATGAAAGCAAATAATACTGTAGGGACTTTCAGTATCAGTCATAAAACGATGAACAAGGGGCAATATATCGTAATGAATGAAAAACGGTTGCCTCCCATTGGGAATGATAATAACACTTTTAAAAAACTGTAAAACAAAATTATTTCATGTTCTTGCTGTTGTTGTGTTCAAGTTTTCAAAGACGGACGCTTATGAATCGCACTAATATATATATATATATATATACATATATATATATATATATAAGCAAAGACGTTCTTTGGGAAACGATAGGTAACTTTATTATGTAAATTTTCGACGCTGGCACCCCAGATCGTCGTCAGACTTGTAGTAAGTGTGCAAAAACAGTTCAAATTTAACACGTGCCGGAAAAATCGACCCACCCCCGATATTCTGGGCCAGAGACGTTGACGACACTTTTGTCATCATCAAACGGAGCTAAAGGCAGGCTTTCAAGAAACTTTTGAACTACACCTTTCCCGACATCCAGTTTACTATGGAAGAAGAGGTCAACAATCAGTTGAGCTTCCTCAACGTACAAGTGACTAAGCTGGCGGACGGGAAAATATGGACAGCGGTCTACCGGAAGGCACCCAACACCATGCATATCCACCACACCGTCGGTGACAACGCAGTTGCGTCAGAGCCCTCTTTCAACGCGTTCAAACACATTGCAGCGACGACAGTGGGAAGAAGGAGAAGACTAAGTACTTGCGTGCCCTATTTGAAGCCAACGGTTATCCGAAGCTTTTTATACGCAAGTGTCTTAGGAAGCCCAACCGTGAGTAATTGAAAGGAGAACACCCAAAGTTCTGGCTCACGATCCCTTATGTGAAAAACGTACTAGAGGTGATGGCAAGAATCCTGAAACCTTTCGGGATCGGTGGGGCTCATAAGCCTGAATCAACAATCAGACAGCACATCATGAGGCCCAAAGAACCGCTTCCAATGACAGAACAATCAGCAGTGGTTGATAGCATACCATGCTAGAACTGTGATGCGAGGTATATTGGTGAAACGGGCAAACGTCTTGGCACAAGATTGGGATGAACACCAGCTGGCAAGCAACCGCAAGCATAAGCTGTCTATGGTCTATTGCCACATACAACAGAAGAACCACAGTTTCGCATTTGAGAAAGTGAGGGTAATCGGCCGAACCAACGATAAGATGGCCAGACTGCTACTCGAAGTTGGTCCTCGACGGACACACTTAACAGAGCCATATACTTGCATCCCGCCTACCAGGTGATACGTAAAAGGCTCGAGTCAGTTCGGGCAGGACCAATAAGACAGTCGAGCAAAACCAAGCATGGTAGACAACGGACACCAGAGAAAAATAAGAGGTGAGTCGGCCGGAGACCATGTGACCAGCGTGGACCACCATCTCACCTCCACGCCCTGGAGGCAGAAAACAACTCACGCTGGCGTCAACGACTGATCAGTCCGTTGGCTGACGAGAGGCAGGTCACTACGCATTCTGACTTACCAACAAATATGAAGGCAGCAAAAAGAACATACGTCACGCGTGTGGAGATGTTTAGCCTAATTAGCATCAAACAGGCAGCGATATAATACCAAGCAGGTGCCCAGGACCAGCAGGAAGGTCAACCACAGAACGCTGATGATGGAAACGAGGGGGATTTCGAAACATCAGTCAAAATACATTCTAGTTCATGAAGTCGTCCCTTCTTCTTCGTCTTCTGCGGGGGATGCTGAGCTATATATATATATATATATATATATATATATATATATATATATATATATATATATATATTACTCGCGTGCTCTCTCCATCTCAAACAACTGGTTATTTATTTTCGTGATTTAAAGTAACTTTGCTGTTCGCAATTAAGTCCACCTTTCCTTTTCTTGTTCTTTAATTTTCGGGATGTTTTCATTGCGCAAACAAAGACGTGTGCTGATCATCTTCTACGTGCTGAGTGTGGTTAGTTTTGGTTTCTACGTCGGCAGCATCTACACCTGCCAAATAGGCGTCATCTTCTTTGCCATGTTCTTGCTTGGGTGAGTCTGCTGCTACTACTACCTTTTCAAGGAAGCTTATGTGTCTATATGCCCTTGTGAATAGTTACTACTGTTCATAGCAAAATCAGCTTTTCTATAGTCTCTCTCTGCCAACGCTTTGAACACGACACATATTAGGTCTTGCGTGTTCTCAATCAGTGCCGACAGGACAGAGGTTCTTGGTTCAAATGCAGCAATGTTTGATGAATATGCTGATGAACAGCGTGTGTTTGAAAAAGCAGGCTTTGCTAATCCGGGTTTTGAGTGCACCTTGCTAATGATGGCAATTACGCCTGAGACGGTCATCACAGTGTCGTTTTTCCGTAAGCGGCACATATAAATGAGCATAATTATAAGTTCTATCGTCGTAAAAGTCATCGCTACTGACGCACTGACAGAGACAAGCGTTCGAAAATCATAACAGTCCCTATCGAATTGAACGATCACCATGGTAGTGCACAATCAAAAAAACGCAAATTTCAACTTAAAATTCCCAAATCCGCGGCTCTTCCTGAAATAAACATACGGAGATTGTCTTGCACCTAGGCTTTGCTAACTATACGGGTTTCATTATTTTCAACAGTTTATTTTTCACAGAAAAACGGTGTGACTAAAAACGGCTGATCACCTGATATTATTGAGTTGAACACTTGTTTCTATGTGCCCGCCTATCTGTTTTCTGTGAAAAAACTTGTCTGAAGTAAAATGTTTTCTCTTTTCCTCGACTCTGACTGTGGCGGGTCTTAGTGCGCCGAAAGGAGCTTCAAATCCTTTGTCACCGTCATAAGAAATCCTTTAGATATGCTCCACAAAAATCTTAACTCTACATTTCCAGGAATTAAATTCAGGTTCGAAACGGAAGTTGATGGATAACTCTCATTTCTGGATGTCCTTATACATCGTTTAACTTATGGATCAAGAAGGTTGTTCGTTCACCGGAATCATGGCTTTGTTCGTCTGAGCTTTCGAAATCTCACTGGAGTCCATCGTCAGAGAACAAACAGCAACATAAAATAGTAAGATTTATATGGGGGCGGGGGCCAATCAGACACCAGTGGAGCCAGTCCGCAGGTGACTACGCAGGGCCCTGTATGCCAGCGTCAGATCGATAAATCGATTGACCGAGTTCTCATCGGAGGCCCAGGCTTCACTCAATTCTCAACTCGTCTTACATCTGGCGTTGGCGATGATCTTTGTGGCTGCGAAGTTAAACTCTTGACCCGTTTCGTAGGTGTGGGCAGCCACTTGCGATAAACCGCCACCCCCTCTCACAGCAAGCTTAGGCTCGTGCATGCGCGATCCAAGCATACGTCCAGTCTGTCCTGTGTAGTTACAGGAACAGTTTTGGCGTGGGATGCGATACACTTCTCCCGACAACTCATTCGGATTAACTCTGTCCTTGATTCTCATGACCATATTGCGCATGGATGCTTTGGGTCGGTGTGCGATTCCAACACCAAGTTCTGCAACAATGCGCTCGGTCGCTTCTGACACGTTCTTGATGTATGGCATCGAATGCCACACCGTGGGGGTTGGTTCTGGTTGGGTCCTCCGCGGGCGAACGCCTCCGGCTAGCCGTTCCTGGTCGCGGAGGTAACGGGCCTCACATGCTTTTGCTGCCGGGTTGCTGCAATGAGACTGGGCCTCCGATGAGAACTCTGTCAATCGATTTATCGATCTGGCACCGGCATACAGGGCCCTGCATAGTCACCTCCGGACTTGCGCCCCTGGTTTCTGATTGGCCCCTGCCCCCCTATAAATGTTACTCGTTTATGTTGCTGTTTCAGCTCTGACGATGGACTCCAGTAAGAGTTCGAAAGCTCAGACAAATATAGCCATAATTCTGGTAAACGAACAAACTCTGTCTTCTTCACCTGGAATGCGTACAGGCGCCTCCACTTTTCAAAGGCATTGCCTATTATCCTCACCAAAAAAAATAAACTAAATCATTCCATGCATCAGTTTATCGCAAAGAAACATATTCAGTTGTCGTCCTTAACTTTAAGAGTAACCAATCAGTCTCTCAAAGGGAGTTCTCGTTAATCGACACGAAAAACACTGCCCTGATGAAGCAATTTATCAGGCAGAGATGAAATACCTCTTTAAACTATTCTTCAAATGTGGATCTTTAAGTGAGTTAAGCGTTAGTGCATGTATCGGCAAGAATTCAAGCAGAAAGGTATTTCAAATGATAAGGCCATCCAGACACCAAACACAATGACCCGGCGAACTTTCCTATACGTGATAAATGCGCCTAAACTTGTCTAAAGACCACCGATTAAACATCAGATTCAAGGAGCTCACCACCCTACAGCTACCTTACACCTACACCCTAAGGACACGGTTGGTTATTCATTTGACTGACTTGTGAAAAACTCAGTGGCCTCGGTGGGATTCGAAACCATGCCAGAAACGGGAAGGCTGACGTGACTAGACACGGGCTCCTGGTGGGGGCCTCATAGCTCAGTTGGCTAGAGCAGTGGCTGTACGAAAGTCTTCCCCTTGGTGGCGTGGGTTCTAAACCCACCAAAGCAACCGAGTTCTTCACAAATGGAACTACTGAACAGGGGATATTGTAAGTGTTCTATTCCGATGGGTGTGATTGAGAAGACAAAGCGGGTTTCTGGAAAAACCACTTTATTCTGGGCTGGCAGAAAACAGCGGATCCCTAGCTCATAAGCTCTTGCTTATTTAGTGAGTTCTGGGCGTTCTCGAACGTTCCGGCCCATGGCGTGACAATCGCGGAGAGCATTGTGGACCCTACTGGCCTGCAAAGCGTTGAGGGGTCGCATCTCACACTGAAATCCCCTCACGGGAACTTCTCGAAAGTTAGGGCCGCACGCGTGCGTCAGGGCTGCACGCTGTGCACCCTGATTTGCCGCCTGGTTTCCCACGCGTCTTCAGCAGGTCTGGCTTGTTTCGGCGTGTATCATCACGTGCTATTTTCGCCCTGGGGACCGCGACTCTACTGCGGTTCCCGTCTGCGTAACAGTTCGAGACGGTGGCTAAACGAAGACCAACTTGATCCGTGGTCCAATCCAAGGCCGTCACAAGTGGTGCTGGGTGGTGGCTGTCTGGCAGCGTTGCGCGTGTTGGAAAAGCTACTCCAGCGGTTTGGAGTTGATGCGTTGCACGTGTCAGCTCAGGAGATATCACGCTCTATGCGTAACCAGCAAAAGGAGTTTGTGCGCTTCTACACAGGAGCATCCATCTCTGGTCTTCTTGACTCTGTCTTGATACCGGGCCCATGTGGGGAAGTGGAACAGAGTGTGAGATAGATGCTGCGAAAGTCTGCACTTACTTTAATCCAACGCCAGTCACCGTACACTGCACCAACCTGTTGTGGAGCGTACGGTGGACATGGTCGGGCTACGATGGTCGAACTGCCACCGATTTGAATCTCAAATCTTTGCTTCTCTGTGCACCTGTGGAATAAAACAGGGGTGTAGATGTTGAAATTATTAGTTGCATTCAGTTACGGAAAAATTCAACATTCCTGACTGCTTCAGATTATTGTTTTCTCAGGCGCCGATCACATTTAAAGCCTGCGTTGCAGCAGACCGTTGGAATACATGCACGCTTACGATAGGTCGTACGCTGCCGAAACATATCGAACGGTCAACCCATGTATTCCAACTGATCCCGTCGCCTGAGTGAATTAGTTCCCTTTCTTCTTCATCATCATCATCTTCTTCTAATCATCTGCATCCTCCCTGTTTGAAATTTATAACAACTGAAGAACTGAGCAAACTTTTCTGATTGAAATGCACGATTGTGCAGAGTTGGCCTGTTTATTTTGTGCTGCGCACAAGCACACGAACTAATACCTTTTTTGACACACGTGCGACACGTAGCCTACGTAATTTTATTCGCTGTTTTTGCACCTCTTTCAGTTTTTTTCAATCTGGATTCCTGCCATTAGGATTTGAGTATGCTGCTGAAATTACCTATCCCGCCAATGAAGGCCTGTCCTCTGGACTACTTAATATGACAGCCCACGTAAGTAAAACCTCGAATTTATAGCACCTTCTTTTGAGTTAATATTTTTTGAATGCACGCGTCCTCCTATGCTCGTACAACAGTCTTGAGCAGTCTCCTTGCATGCACCATTATGTGCTCATTTTTGACAGATAACGATGAAGTTTCCCGGAGAAGGTAGTTAATTAATTAAATTATAATATAATATAATAAAAATGAAAAATAACATTTTTCAGTAGTTGTTTGTGTTTGCGTGAAGTTACGTAATTTGTAAACGGTACAGTTAAAAAATGCATCTAAACGTTTATTTATGCTGCTTTTGGACTACAGCTATAAGAAAATTGTGTCAGGGCCAGATGATCTGTTCCCATGAGCTGAGTTGCGTGCAAAACCTTTATTGTGGTTATTGTTTCAGCAGCATATCTGTATCAAAACAGTGGTTTGTACTTTTAAAAGTCCTGTCTTTCAAGCTCTGAAAGTACCAGGTCTGTTATTAGCCTAAGGACATGTGATTTCATGGAAATCCTTTAATCTGTAAATAGACAATATCAAGAAGCGTTTAGATCGCTCCGTTGTAAAACGTAAATAGCTCTATAATACGCTGTATTTTAAGCAGGTATCGCCATAGTAACCTGGCAGCAACGTTTCAATGTACATGGTGTAGGCATTCATTACTGTCTGCTTTTAAAGTTTCAATCGAATCACACGTCATATCAAAGTTCCAGGGGATAGAATATGCTAAATATTACTTGTCCATTGAGCCTTTCAGTGGAAAAATTACGCAATATAACCTACTATGCCATTTGAACTGGGCTCACGTTTGTACAAGTGTGTCTCCAGTTACACTCTCTCCCATTTCTGCTATCTTTGCAAAGAGCAGCAACTATTCCACAGAGACAAGTGATTGCACGGCTAGCAGTAGCCACGCAGTGCTTAAAGCACAGATTGGACCCAGAACGTCAGCGGACACATGCCTTGCGCCTACTGCACCAGCATAAGTTGAGTAGTTCACATCCATCAAGTTTCAGAATTGGTGATATGAAATGTCTGAAGTGCGTTTTTTTTCTGAGGCTACCCTTTTTTAGAGCTTCCACAATTTTCAAATCCTTCTAATTTGTTGGTTTCCCCGAATAATAGTTTATTCTCTCTCTCTTTCTCTCGTTTTAGATCATCGGCATATTCCTCACCCTCGTGTCGACAGTCCTTATCAATCAATATGACGGACTTGCGGCTAATCTCTTCATGCTCGTCACTATGGTCTTGGCCGCGATACCAACATGTAAGTCCGTGCGCACTCCTTGCGCCCAAACAAGTGCCCATTCACCCAATGGAGGCAAACTCACATCTGATCATTGACTGCTATGTATGTGCAAGTTTTATTCCAACTTCAGGATGCTTCAACCAAACATGTAACATGTTCATCTTAATAAAATCAGCCTCCAATTGTAATCCAACTCCTTGCAAATCAAGAAATCTCCGTACATCGGGTGCAAAGCAGTAATTACCCGTGATCGCAAACAGCTCGGTAAACATCAGACCAGCCACACCCGAGTCGTTAAAAACCACACCATTTTAAACCGTATTGTTATGCGGTGTGCTCTCCTGACGATTCTACTGCTGAGGTCTCCTGTTCAATAAATCGCCTCGATCAAATCCCCAGAAAGGGATGTATCACTGTACTCTCACATACTCATTGACACATGGCATGTGAGAACGTACAAGGTTAGACTATGAATCGACCAGCCAGCGTCCATCTGACAGGATCTTTAGGGTTCCCTAAAAGCTCTCCTCTTTGCAGCTGCAGGGTAAAATTTGAGCCTTCATTTGCAATGGTACCCTTTGGGTTGGCTTTCCACCCGTTCTTTTGAGTGGCTGAAACGATCGTGTGGACACTATAACTTCGGTTTCTTGCCATGTTTTTGGAAAATCAAACGTCTCTAGTAGAACTTCCAAGGAAAAATTTCGGTCGCTAAAGTATGTACTCAACTGACTGTGCCTTGGGAGATCCTACCAGAGCGAAACGAGTGAGTTCCGTTTATGATCGGTGAGCGTTCGTCCTCGATTGAACGGCAAGGCATGGTTATTGTTAAGATTGTGTTAAGTTTAAGGTAAGGGTTAAAGTTTTAGTAAATCTTAATATATTAGCATTTACGCATTGAGATCGTGAAGAGGCAACCTTATTGGAATTTAGCGTGAACCCGTGAGGCTTCATGGGGTCTCTATTACCGTTGCTTGCCACATACTGCAGAAATCTCAGTTTATGGTTAACAATTCTTTTAAAGCAACTTTTTCCAATAAACAAACATGTCATATTTTCGACTATTTCAGTTTTCCTGAAGGATGATCTGAAACGTCAACGAGCACAACAGAAGGTAAGCAATGCTCTCTTGACAGCTTCTGCTTATGCACGGTAATTTTATTTTAGTTAGATTTTAGGTTTCAGAGAGAGAGAGAGAGAGAGAGAGAGAGAGAGAGAGAGAGAGAGAGAGAGAGAGAGAGAGAGAGAGAGAGAGAGAGAGAGAGAGAGAGAGAGAGAGAGAGAGAGAGAGAGAGAGAGAGAGAGAGAGAGAGAGAGAGAGAGAGAGAGAGAGAGAGAGAGAGAGAGAGAGAGAGAGAGAGAGAGAGAGAGAGAGAGAGAACTACGCTTTATTTTGAAAGTAAAATTCCAAAAATTTCAGCAAAAAAGGTCTTTCATTCACCGTGAAGCATCGTCCTTGAATGGGTTTCAAAATATCGATCAATTTGGACTTCCTTCAAAATGTTGCCGGCGTTGTGTACTGATGACCTCATTTTTGTTGTTCGAATAAACAAATAGTGTTAAAATTCAAGTATATAATGGGTGAAATAGGCCAGTCGACGTACATATATCAGGATTCACATGCGAATGGAGAGCAGAAGAAGATGGTGGCTCAATTTCAAAAGCCCGCATTAAGTATGCTTGTCAGCAGGAGACGGAACGTTAGAAAGCAACCATAGCTGGGCCAGCGCTCGAATGGTCGTCATGATCTTTATAGAAGAGGATTTTTCTGGGCGCTCATCACACACCTTGAAAACACAAGAGCAAAAGATAATTGGCAGAGTGACGCTGAGCTGATCTTAAGCTCACATAAGTCTCCTGGCAGAAAATGTTTCTTCCTCCATAAGTCAGAACCTAGGACTAAAACCAACACGCTTGGTGTCCTCTCGCATCTGAAAATTGCTTGTTTGGATCACTTAGTTATCGCCAGTTGTATCCACTCGTGCTGATGCGACCAAGAAATAACCAACAGAACATTACAACAGAAGTAGGCCCCTTCACTGCCTAGGAAGTTGTGCTGCAATTATCTCAACCTCTTGGAATTTATTTATTGAAATGTGCATATTTTATCTGCTTTATAGGCTAATTTGATGAATTACATCAATATAGTAAAGTAGACAGCTGCTTTTAGTACTGTCTTTGTGAAAACCTCTACTCTCACAAATACCATTAACTTACTTTCTCCACTCAAGGCTAAGGAATTATCGGAACCCGATCTGTCAGTCTACGAAGCCGTATGAGACGCCTGCTTCCACAAAGAACCGCATATCCAATCTGAAATGTTGGTGGTCCGCAACACTACTCGTGCCTTTCGCTCCCTCCCGCCTTCTAATATGTCCCATTTACATGCATCACTACCTTTTCTAACGTCGCGCCAAAGTGGCCTCTTTGATTAAACCCAAGTGCTTTGAAGCGGACTGAGTTTTATACCCGCACTTTGGCGAGCATTTAGTGGTGCCCAGGTGGAATCAATCCCCTTGACAACTACCGTCTGGGATGACAAAGTCCAGCGAGTGCGCCAAACAACGGGGTCTGCGTTCAATGCACGCTCTCCTTCACGTACATTTGCTCCGATGTGCACATTTTTACAGAAACCCTTCGTATGTGCGGTCACACAGCAGGCAGAATCGGTCCTGTAGACGCACATCTGCCTAGTTCTACTACAAGCCGCTGTGTGACTGCTGTCGTGGCTAGAGAGTGAGCCTCAAAGCAAAGCGGAACGCGTGAGTTCCATTAGCGCTTGAGGAGCGTTCATCAGCGAATGCAAGTCCATGGCTCAATGGTTAGAGCATAAGACTTCCGATCAATGGGTCGTGGGTTCGATCCTCGGGTGTTGCACCACCTGGAGTTCGGGATGACAGACTGATGACGTCTTATGAGCCAGAAATGGCCCTTCCAGTCTCCCTTGTTTTTTCCAGCAATATTCAGATGCAAATTTATTAGTAGACCATACATCCGTTGCTTGAAGGTCTGGTTGGAGGAGTCCCCAGCCGGAAGGACTGACAGCATACGGTGATAGTACAGGATATCGGGTTTTTTTAATGGCGATTACAGGAATATTAAACAGTAGGAAAACTATTTTAATTAGGCATCGTGTATGTGGTAAGTTGGAGTGAAATGGCACGCCTGAGTGCGTATTCACGCCACACCAGCCACAACCGCTCGCACCTAACTCCGGTCTTGACTCTGTTTTGAAATGCGGCTAAACTGGGAGAAGAAAATGGCGCGCAGTAAATGCTACGAAAGCCTACAATCACTGTAAACTAATTAACGCGCTGGTAATTTTCTCTGCTCCCAACGTGTTTCATGGCTTGTTAATTGGAAATCCTGTATTTGGTACAATGACATCACCGACAAAGACAAGGGAGACTGTAATGGCCATTTCCGGCTTATAAGCCCTCGTCAGTATACCATACCCAATCCTAGTTGGCACACCACCCGAGGCTCAATCCTGCGACCTGTTGATCAGCAGTAGAAAACTCTAACCACTGAGCCACGGACTCATTGTCTTTATGGTTTCTTTGGAAATATTAAAATGGAAGATAGGCACGCACCGATCGTTTACAGGACTCATTAGTCCCATGGTGCCTTGGGACTCAATCTTGAGCTCCAAAAGCAACCGCACCGCGACTAGATTTCCGATCAACAGGTCGTGGGTTCCATCGCCAGGTGGGGCACAACCTGACGATGGGTATGTCTGGTTACTGATGGCTAATAAGCCAGAAATGGCCATTCCATTATTCCTTGCCTTTGTCGATAATGTTCTGCCTCTTATAACACGTACCGCTGTGCGGCTGCTGGCGGGGCTGGACAGTGAGCCCAAAGGCCCAACGGGATGAGTGAGTCCTGTAAACGACCAGTAAACGCCTATCTACCTTTGTATTCACTACATCTGCAACGAAATAAATTTCACCATGTGATGACGACGAACGTAAGACAGAAGCAAAACGAGAAAATGGTGATTTTGCTGCAAGTTTCGGGGTTGTGAATCCATAGTATTTACCTTGCTCCCTAAAGCTGCTTACGATATGGTTACTACATTTACTTGGTTCTTCTACGTAAAAGGATCTCTACACGCCGAACGTGCCCTGTAGGTGGCGTGCAAATGATCAATATTAACTATTCAGTCGGTTTTTCTAGGCGAACGTCTGCAATATGCAGTCTCTACTCTGTTGATTGGCCGACTGTAAAAGTTTGCCTACAAGTGTTGAGCGATGACTGGTTGAACCTAGAAGAGAGAAGCCGGTAGGGTTGTCTTGTATGGCCGTCTAAGCAGGACGCGGTAACTAGAACCAACCCCCTCATTTCATTCAGCATTTTAACCCAACGCTCTAAACTCCTATTCCATCGTGCTCAAGTTTCGGTAACCGCGACCGGAAATAGTCGATATGACATGTATTTTGGTCGATTTACTAGGGTGAAACCGTAAATACCTCTCACAGAATAATGATATGATTTTAAACACGGGAAGTCCACGGTACTTACTTAGGAATATACGAAATACTTTGGGCCAATAGAAACATCAGTGTGTAAATTTTCGAAACTGATCCCCAGCCCGTTCCAACAGAAGATTCTACAGTTGGGCAATGTTTGCGCCAATACGCGTTAATTGCATTTTGACATCCCTTCGTGAATGGCTCTGTCTGCTTTTATTCGTCGTTATTGATTTTGTATGTGGCGTTCAAATCGATATACCGGTTGATGCATGCCTCATCTGAGTGCAGTGCTTACAGGAATTCACGGTCCTTCCTGATTGTGCAGGTGCCCCAAATCCGTGTTTGCCACGCAATTTTATGCTCGGCTTCCAGTGTGCGCATGGCCACTTGGGATAAATGGTCTCGTCTTTTGACCACTAACTGATGGTCTTGTACATGGTTTAAGATGGATTTCCCTGTTTGGCCATAATAATCGCTATCATGACAAGAAGGTAGGATTTTTTAGACCTCACTGTTTCTATTAAGACACCCTTACCACTAAGGCCACCGAGTTTTTCACAAGTGGGTCGAACGATTTACGCAAATCTGCCAAAATCCTCTACTAATGAACTCTTCCTGGTAGAATATTTTAAAGAGGTATTTCATTTCTGCCTGATAACTTGCTTCATCAGAGCAGTGTGTTTTGTCTCGATTTACGAGACCGTAGATAGAACCCCCTTTTTGAGACTGATTGGTTACTCTTAAAGTTCAGGATTACCTCTGAATATGTTTCTTTGCCATAAACGGATGCATGGAATGATCCATAAGTTTGTATAAGGACATCCAGAAATGAGAGTTATCCATCAACTTCCGTTTCGAACCTGAATTAAATTCCTGGAAATGTAAAGTTAAGATTTTTGTGGAGCATATCTAAAGGATTTCTCTTGACGTTGACAACTGTGTCATCAACATAGCGCAACCACAGCTTTGGTTAAAGTGTGGGAAGAGCCATAGATTTTACTTTCAGCCAGAAAGGGTTGGATATTGGTGAACCCATTGGGGCTACCTTGGGGTGTTTTTAGCATTGACCGGAAAAGGAATATTGGTTTCTAGTAAAAGTCAAGAGAACGCAGTTGAACAATGCCGACAAAGACAGGTAGACTGGTATTTGGCTGCTGCCGGGGATCGAGAGTGAACTGTAAGGCAGAGCAGGACGAGTGAGCTCCGTTAGCGATCGGTGGGGGCTCATCTGTGGACATCCATAATTGGCACTTTTAAGCTTAACGATTTAACTTGTGGGTCAGCGCCTCGCGTTCTGCCGACTGCGATTGGAAACCATTAATTTGGTCGTTTAAATGTAAGTCAGGTGGATTACCATTAATAATTACTGTCACACATTGGGTGCCACGACACCTGAGGTTGGGTATAGCTGGCTGATGATGGCTAATAAGCCAGAAATGGCCATTCCAGTCTCCTTTGTCTTTATCTAACGATTGTCCAGTACACCCCCTGCATGCAAAAACTGCATGCGTTAGTAATCCCCAGGGATCCTTAGCTGAGCTCGTGCCACTAATCACCCGTTGACCTTGAGTAATTAGCCGTTTGTATCATTGTAGTTTGGCAGCAGAAATGAAAATTAATCTATTGAGCATTGATTGGTGTAAAAGCAGTCGTTGGACTTGAAAACCTCTAAACTCCTAAGTAATTAGTACTCAGTTAGCGGCCGCCTGCTGCTTCGTCATAAAATCTGCTTCAGCCAGTTCACCCATACTGGCCAGTTTCAGATATTTGCATGCATATGAAGCAGCCTCATTTTTCACCCAAAAGTGCCCTAACGTGCATTTACGAATTCAGAAATTTTTGTTGTCCCTGATAAGGCCTTTGGAATTGATAGCTCCTGGTGCCTGTGTGTCCTCGTCCAAAATGTTTTGCAGATAAATGCGCAAGGTGGTCTGACCTGGAAAACGAATATTCCTATTTTGCAGTATAAACCTCGGTTTATTGAGAACTGATGCTGCTGGGAAGGTTAATGAAGCATTTTATTCAAGGCGTCTTTCCAGGGAGTTAACTCGCCGTGCCCTCTTGAAAGGGGGCTATGGCGAATATATTCTTCGTTTCCACAGTACGGGCGATGTATTTTGCCGGTCTCTCGATAATATTCTTTTCAATAAACCCGTAAGGGTAATGCTTTTCGCAAAGCAAACCCTAAGTCCCTGCAAGTTCTTAATCGATGCTGTCCGAGGAATACATTTTGCCAGTCACTCCCGCCAAACAACGGACTAGATTGCGTTTTGCTTAAGGCCTACGCAATCATTGAGGTTCGTATACTGTGCAGCCGAGGTAAACTTCCGGTAAATCCTACGTCCACACTACCTTTACGTTTTCTGCTAAGAAACACGTCTAAGAAATCGAGCGAGCCTACCTTTCCCCCCTCCAAATTAAACCTAATGGGCACACATGCTTCAGTTGCAGCGTCTAGGAGGGCGATTATGATAGTTTCTGTAGTCGCAAGTGTGCAAATTCGTTAACGAACGTTCACCGATCGCTAACGGAACTCACTCTTTCCGCTCTGTCTCGCGGCTCACTCTCGAGCCCCGCCAGTAGCCGCACGGCATTTAGTATTATTGAAGACAGGTGGCCCCATGGTTAGAGCTTTGGTCTTCTGATCGACGGGTCGCGCGTTCGAACCTCGGGTTTGGCACCAGCTGGGGTTCCATATGACTGGCTAATTACGACTAATGTGCCATAAATGGTCATTCCAGGCACTCTTGTCATTGTCGGCATTGCTTATTTTGAAGCCCCTATCAGTGTAGTTGGAGAAGTTTCGGAAGATATTCCCAGTTGAGCCAAATGTCTTATATCAGCTTGTTGGACAAATCTCATTGGCTATGAGTTTGACCTGCGTGAAGAACAAGTCAACCGACAACTGCATAATCAGAATGCCTAACCTACACGCAACTAGCACTTAATATCCGTTCGGACATGACAAATTACGAACGAGGGGCAGTAATTCTAAATTTTCCTGATTCATTAGTCACCATTATGTTGCGTTTAAGTTTACTTTATTCAAATTCACCTCCGGAAGTTAGCATGAGAAGTACGAAGTACAGTCAGTGACTAATCTCATGAAATGTTTAATCAAATTTTAAACTAGTGTTTTAGATTAGGAATCATTAGTTAAGTGAACATGTAGTATTTATCATCTTGGACCATAGTTCCATGATATATTAGATACACCAGGATGCCAGCTTCCGCGCAAACACCTTTAAACCGACAAAAAGGACCATTTAAGTTGCACGCATTTTTCTATAGATTTTCAGTGCACCTAAAAATGCAAATATATTTTGTAGCAAAAATAACCAAAAATATTCTTTGTATACTCATTTGATGGCGAATGGCGTTCTCTTGAATATTTATCTTCAAAGAAACGGTATTTTTCTGTTTAAAAGGAATTCATTGATTCCTGAACGGGCATTTTAGAAGTTTAAAACATTGTCAATTCGGAAATTTTTAATTTAAATGATAGCCTTTATTCGAGAAACACATATGAAAAAAATGATTTGATATCTAATGCATACAAGAAAGAATATTTTGTGATTTTATTTTCCACAAAATATATTTGCATAATTAGGGGCACCGAAAATCAATAGAAAATTTCGCGCAAATTAAATAACCATTTTTATCGATTGAAGTTTTCCAGGAGGTCGAAAAGGCCTTCGCTTTGAAGCTGGCATCCTGCTGCATCTGACATATATTGGAACTAAACTCCAAGATAATTAATATAACATGTTCACTTAACTAATTATTCCTAATCAAATACGCACTTTAAAATTTTGGTTAAGAATGCAGGATAGGAGAGAGGTTGTGGATTAACAGAGTCCGATTTTCGTGAACATTGGTTTTGGCAAGGTTCCTTTAGCAAGGCTATTAACAGTTTCTTCTTCTTAGAAAGCCCGTTTCACGTCCTTCATCCGCTCGCAGTCATCAAGTTATTTTACTATCGGCACCTTCGTTTCAATCAAGACCGCTTGTCGTTACTACCACGGCCACCCTCATAGTATGCACGGAATACTCCACAATTTGCATCTCTGGAGAGCAAATTTTATCGAGAAACGAAATTATAAAGAACTGGGGTCTGTGGTCAGCGTCTGTTACGGTAATGTACCGAGTAGGTATTGGCCAGACTTTGCACCAAGTGCGAGCAGACTGGAGACAGCAAACTTTGCTGTTGCGTTCAATGAAATCGAATTTCCAGCAAACACAAATTGAGCCTGTAATCTGCTTCGTTCATGTGACTAAATGTTTGTAAGTTGAAAGTGCGGCTCACTGATCTGCTTAAGGAATATGAATATTCCTTTGTGCCCTGGAGCTCACTTTAGAGCCCTCGCAGGCGATCGCATAGCTACGTGTAGCAGATGTTGATAAAGTGGCACCGACAAAGACAAGGGAGACTGGAATGGGCATTTCTGGCTTGTCATAATATTCGCGATCGCATCCGACAAAAGAACGGGCCCGTGGCTCAATGGTAGAGCGTTCGACTCAATTACCAAAGGTCGTGGGTTCAAATTCCAGGTGGTCCTCACTTGGGATTGGGTATGACTGGCTGCTGACGGCTTATAAGCCAGAAATGGCTATTCCAGTTTCCCTTGTCTTTGTCGGTTCCACTTTATCAATAGATGTATATTCGGACGTGGGTCCTCTAGTGGATGGGACCAAAACGGGGGGCTGGAAGGAGGCTTTTATGCAAACTCCATTCTCACCCCCACTCGGCTTCAAACGGACAGACTATTGGACCGCTGGAGCGAAAGGGATGAGTGAGGTTTAATCGGATTGAAGCAAGAGCCTCCTTCCTCATTATCAATAATCCAATAAGCTTTGAACTTATACAGACATTTTGGATGTTCTGGTTTTAAAGGCTGCTAAGTGGTGTGGCAATGTGATCCCTCGTTGGACTGGGCGTGGCACGTGGTATTATCGATAACCGTGTCAGCTGGAATGCAAAAGATCTGCAGTGTTGAGATAGCTTGCGTTTTCACACAGGCTGTCAGAGCATTCGCTTCTCCGTTTGTGAGCTGTTGTTGCCATGTGACACCTAGCTTAAGCTCAAACCGAGGAGCCACAAAATAAAAAAGGCAAACAGTCATTCTGGTCTTGCCATCAGGTTAGATCGAGGTGAGACACTTTCACGTGTTCCTGCTGACCCGATCACAGAGGGTGTAGCCCAGGAGCCCTAGGCGTAAGATCGTTCCATTTTAATAGCCCATGCCTAATCGAATCTGAGTTCCAATCTCCAGGATGTCAGGACCCAGTGCCAATGACGGAAATCAAGCCAACAGTGGTAATTTTCAGTTCGATTTTCTTCTGATCGGAAGCAAACTTGTTCTCCGCTGATACCACGTAACCTGCCCTATTGGCCATCCGCTATCGAACTTGTCTGCATTTCACCTCTGTGCCTCAAACCTCACCATCGGTTACTTTCAACCTCCCATGGGCTCGCACGATCGTATGTTTAGTTTGACCTGATACCCGCCGGCAACTGTGTTGAATTGTTTTAGATGATCTGGATCATATGCTGTGGAACGTCTAGGAAACCATTTGACATATGGGCTCGATGCCATTGTCTTCATTGCTGCAGGAACATCTGGAGACAGAAAACTCCCGATTCTTTGTTAACAGTAATTCGAATTCTGGCAGGATCGGACATAATGCGTCCAGAGTGGAAATTCTTGGAACTCCGTAGATATAATTAGTATTAAGATTTTCTCATATGCACATTGAACTTGTTAAGAAGGTGTTCACGTTACTACTGTATTCTTCGCATTATCAAATTTGTAGTTTCATAAACCCAAATGAGTGGACTGAAACTATTTTCAAGAAATATTTTTTTTTAGTTGGAAGCATACTCAGTGTTTCGGGAGGGTTCACGCTTCAGACCATACTGAGTAGCCAGGGTTGCATTCGACATATGTCTACTAAAACGCCGTCAAAATCAATTAGTCTTCGATGGCAATCTGCTTGATCGGTAGGCCTTAAATAACAGATGACTGCCAGTTGCAAGCTGCCAGGCTCGGCAAAACGATCACCTGAAGTCAGAGCAGTTTTTGTAAAGAAACTTGCATGCAGGCGGGCTGTAGCATACCGCCTCAGAACTGCGTCATACAAGTACCTATAACCTTTTGAGTTCACAATCAGGTTCTCCGCTTTGGGCGTGGTCCTTTGCGTCCAGGTCAGACAGACCCGATCCAAACGTTGCTCGGTTTCAAATTCCACAGTTACCTACCCACCTACACCTTTCTGTTTTGCCTTGTATGCTAATTCACGAAAGAGAGAGACAGAGGCAGAGACAAAGAAAGATAAAGCTTCTTAAAATTAATAAGTTGCGCACTTCGGAAAAATTTAAATGCAGTAGTCTGGCTTAATTGCAACAAGGAATACAAGCGGTCACCTGGTGATCGCCATTCAGTATCCAGAAGGCTATTCTGCCACAAAGCTTCAATTTTGTCGAGAGATATCTGTGAGGAGACATGGGTCTATTCACTGTGACCAGAATATAAATTGGTAAGGGTTTTTTTCTGTGGTACAGGATACAGGAGTAGGAATGCCTCTTCTAGATGTTACTGTGTTAACTTTCAGGAAGAGTAAATTGCCCCTTTTCCTAACGCTAAGTGTAGACCTACCAAGAACCTAAACTGTAGTCCCTCATCTTGACCCTAACCCACCGCATTAAACCTAACTTACCTTAAAGCTTACCTTAACTTCAACCTAACCCGAAACTTAACCCTTATCATATCCATACACCTAGCGCAATGTTTTTTTAAGCTTGGCGAAACAATACCTGCATTGTTGGTGGTTCTTGTTCTCATGGTTATAAGTCATCTTTACCAATAAACTAACTTATGATGCAAGATTACATATATAACGGAGGCACATCAATTCCCAGTTGATCTATTTCGATCTCCTTCCACGAATGGCGATAGGGACCGCTGGTGGGGTGGAAAGACTTCGCAGCAATTAGTGCAAAGTGAAGGGGTTGGTGAACATCAGCCTGAAACACCCGCAGTAGAATAGAGCATTCGGATGCCACGTTATAAAATGAGCCTTTTTCCGTGTAAGGCAAAAAATTACAGAAGAACAATAAAGAATGAGGGGAAAACTACAGGTACCTATAAATCCCCTGAAATGGGCTTGATATTTATGGTAGGAACGTTAAGGAGTCAACAAAGGTAAAAGATTCTGCCCGTCGGATACTTTTCTAATGCATGACAAGTTTCTTGGTTTCAGTGGACTTTATGTGGTACGGTACGAAGTAGAGGGAACTTTGAAAATGCCATAGTTCTGGGAGGTTTTAAAGACTTCGTTACTTTTGATCAGAATTGGATCGTCTCCGAGGTTCCTCAGATCCTGCTCCATCGTAAAGGGGGCTACATATCTCAGATCGAATGATTTTCCCAGCCGATTGAAATGGGGCAGTTTTACGCAGAAACCGTTAAATTTGAAGTACTAACTTTTGGTTTGTTCAACTATAACCTTACCCTGTTTATGGAGAGCATAAAGACGTCCGCGAGCCAATCAGCGTTCTGCAGCCACGTCACATGAGGCAATTCCAATATCCCACTGACGTACGCCCGCACATTAGGACGTGAGTTGACCAATCGCATTAAGCCATGCCACTCAAGCCAACTAATGCACGCTCGCCCAAGATTGGCGAACCGAAGCACCCCACGCTGACACTGCCGTGCGCCTAGCACGTTAACCTTGGCCTCACGTTGGTCGGCCGTTTGTGCAGACTGCGGATAGGTTCTCTGCCGTTCTGAGGGCCGTGGTTCGCTCCGATAAACCGTCTGTCTTAGCCGAGACCGGGCTAAGGCGTGATGCGATTGCGCAACTGAAAACGCAGAACCTGGTGCCGATGAAAACTTCGCAGTTGCTGGATGCGGATTTCTCGTCTAGATGCCAAATATCATCCAAAATTCTTAGCAAAACGTCTCCATTCACTGAGAGAACAGGATAAGTTGACAGATTGTACAAGACTCAAAAGGTTAAAAATGGACAGCCCTGTAAATAAAAAAGAAAGGAGCGGCCTTAACTTGACTGTGTCCCCTTATTTACACGCACACACCTCTTCATTGACTAGTAAAAGTACATATAAACTGAACTTGAGTGAAAAGAAAACATTATATATGAAGTATATGTGCATAAAACATTCTAAACTTTGCTGTTACTGGATGACACATGTAGTTTGCATTCACGAATTGAGGTGACTGTCCGAATTCCGGTTTGAGTAGGCAAGATTACCGGAAGCCGATTACGGAAGCATTGCACACCAGCCGAAAGCTATCACGCACAGCCATAAACAGAATGAAAGTGACTGTGCGACGGGATGACGAATAATCACAAATACCTGCTTATATATTAGAACCTGGTCATGAGTTTAACTTCACACCAAAAACAGGAAAAAATCTCGGATGGGAACTCAGTTAATCGATGCGTCGAGCCAGTACCGGCATACAGAGTCCTACGCAGTCACCTCCAAAACTGAGTAAAGGATTGCTGCTTAACTCATATAGTCTATAATTGTTGCTTGTTCTGTTGCCGCTTTTACCGCTAAAGATGAGCATTTGCACGAGCCTGAAAGTTCAGACAAATTAACGAATGGTTCTGTAGGTCGATCGCCCTTCATCTTCTCTCCTCATGTTGCGAATTTCCGTTCCCAGACCAAAAAAGCATTCGGAATGCGTATCTATCGTCTGGGAAGAGCACTGCAGAACTTTATAACAGTTTTATTCACTAAAATATCCAATTGTTGCATAAGTACGCCTTGTCTTGCAATCAGAATGAATGGTCCGCTCAAATAGTGGTTACCTCCAGCTCTACCATATAAGCGAAAGTAATCGTTTTTCCCCGTTTGTAACTGCACAATGAACTCAACTTCGTCAGACGTAAACCTTCCCGAGCAGCTCGGAGATGGACGTAGAACTGACGTCTGCATTGGGGAATCTTCCTCATTACAAATCTTTCTGTGACGCTTTAAATTTATCCCAACGCTCCAAAAGCCGCGGGATGGAAGGTTGCTATCTGACAGAATGAGCTTCAGACTCAAAGGCTTCGACTAAATTACGTTGTTATGGTGCGCTCACGTAGGAGAGATAGAGAGGAATACGCTTTTATTTTTGAAGTATCACTCAAAATTTTCAGCACAAAAATTAATGGCTCCATTCGCTAAGATAATAGGATAATTTAACATAATATGCAAGAATCCAAGCGTCAAAAATGACATCAGTGGGGAGACAGTTCCAATCTCAGCTTCTGCATTTCAGTCTCTTCACACATAAGGTAGCTTGCTAGAAATGGCAAAACGGAGCGCTGATATGCCGATGTACGGCAAGCTATATGACGAAAGCCTCAGCGCATCGGACTGCACGGACTTCATGGCAATCAGCTCAGAGTGGAGGATATGGGTTGCTTTATCAAGCATTCACCCAGCAAATTGTTTGTTATCAAATCCTCAAAAAGACAGTATAAGAAAACACCAGCAGCAGAAGAGAGCTTTCGGAGGATACGTTTTGAAATCAAAAAATCCTTTTTAATTAAAGCTGGAAAAATTTCAGAGGTGCTTTTCTGAAAGCTCCGTACCTGCTGTGAGGACAAGGTTGTGTGTGGCATGCGTATACGACCTTTTGAGTTCTGTCAGGCATTGTGTCCGGATCTCCTTCCGGTCATTTTTGCATTGTCTTGCCATGGGAACCAGGTAGGTGATGGGGGGGGGAGAGTGATAATTGCTGCGTAAGTCCACCTCTTGGCAATATAATACACGTGCAATTCACTTTCGTGCATCCAACATACTGTTGCTTACATGGCAGAATTTTCTAAGTATTAAAAGATTACTTCTTAAACCTTTTAGTTTTCTGATTAATGGCGGGTGTCAAACGCTGGTTTTGCATACATATTCACCCATTTTAAACGTAATCTACGTAATCAATTTTTAGAATATATATTAACAAAATGTAAAATTAGGGTACGGTAGATAATAATATGTAAAAAACTTGCTTTTATGGGGCCGCAGGTGTACTTATATTTTCAATGTAGTATTACGTATTTCATTTCAGTTTTGGGTACATGGCCAAACCTGCCAGGGCCTTAACTTAATTCAAAAAACCATATAAACGCGTGGGATATAGGAAAAGGCAATTACCACAAAACGAGTCAACCTAAAGTCTGATCGCAGCAAGTTAGACCAGTGGGATAAGTAAATAGGTAATGACCGCCCGCCACCTTGAGTTCAGCATGTGCTCGGTCCATCTTTGTACATAAGCCAACTGCATCTCACTCTTTGTAGATTGAAATCAGGTCTGTCCCCTCAGAGCCGTCCATTCCTACCAATAAACTTTCACGTTCAGGCAGCATACTTGGCCTGACTCAAGACGAATGGTCAAATCCGCGTTAAATTACGGGTTGACTACAAACGCTAAGGTAAAATGCTTTGTGGCGCATCAACCGATCCAAATTTAGTACAAAAGTGAGGCGAATTGACATGGGATGCGGATGGAATGATTACTATAACTCGAAGCAAAAACATTCTTTGGAAAACAATAAGAAACTTTATTAGGTAAATTTTTGACGCTGGTTCCCCAGGTCATCGTCAGATGTGAAGTAAATGTGCGAAACAGTTAAAATTTAAAGTGTGCCAAAAAATCGATATTACTTAGTCATTCCTGCCAATGGTTGTCATTGAGGAGTGTATTTCCGTTTGGATTGGTTCTCACCTCTTCCAGCTTTCTTTCAGGTTGCCGGACACAGGCTTCAATTTGATGTGTCGGTTGATGCATGAGTTATCTGAGAAAACGGCCTCCGAAAATTCTCGGCCTTTCTTAGATGGACAGGAGGCAACAATGCGGGTTTTGTCCCAAGAAAATGTGTGTCCAGTTTCCAGCGTATGCATGGCAACTTGAGACAAGTGGTCTCACCTCCTTACTGCCAATTGATGTTCATGTATGCGCGTGGAAGCTGACTTTCCTGTCTGATTACAATACACCACATTGCAGCTGTTACATGGTATCTTGCATACGACTTCTTTTTTGTCTAAATAGCCAACCCTATCCTTAGGGTGTACAAGCTGATTTCGTAGTGTAGTCGTTGGTTTGTGTGCCACTTGGATTTGATGTTTCCGCAGGTGCCTTTTCAATGAGTTCAGACCAGTTCTTGATATAAGGAAGTGTTCGCCAGTTCTTTGATTTGGGGGCTTGACCGGAACAATCTAGTTCCTTGTCTTTTTCTTTTAACTCGTGTCGTCTCATGCATCAACACATAAATTCTCTTGGATTACCAGTTCTGCAAATAGTTTGAATAAATAACTGAGTTCGTTCTGGTAGAGTTCATTATCAGAACAGTGCATTTTAGCTCGATTGAGTAAGGTGTTAACAGTACTCCGATTGTGAGCAACAGGGTTGTTGCTTTGGTAATGCAGTATAATTTTCACCTAAGTTTCCTTGCGGTAAACCGATGTTTGTAATGTCCCCGTCAGTCTTTCGCTGTACGAGGACGTCAAGAAATGGGAGTTCACTGTCAACTTCTCCTTCGAGCGTGAAGGTGATAACTGGTAACGTTGAGTTTATAATGCTTTTCAGTTTTTCTAGTTGCACACAGCTGCAATGCAGTGTATTGTGGTCAGACAGGAAAGTCAGCCTCCACGCGCATACATGAACATCATTTGGCAGTAAGGAGGCGAGACCGCTTGTCTCAAGTTGCCATGCATACGCTGGAAACTGGACACAAATTTGCTTGGGACAAAACCTGCATTGTTGCCTCCTGTCCATCTAAGAAAGGCCGAGAATTTTTCGGAGCGCCATTTTCTCAGATAACTCACGCATTAACCGACACATCAAATCGGACCCTGTGTACGGCAACCTGAAAGAAAGCTGGAAAGAGGCGAGAACCAATCCAAACGGAAATACACCCCTCAATGACAACCATTGGCAGGAATGACTAAGCAATATCGATTTTTTGGCACACACTGTTTCGCACATTTACTTCACGTCTGACGACGACCTGGGGAACCAGCGTCGAAATTTACCTAATAAAGTTTCTTATTGTTTCCCAAAGAATGTTTTTGCTTCAAAATATACTTCTTGGATGCCAATTTTCCTATTTATATTAATATAACTGTATAGCCCACAACACGCACCGCAGTCGATCTGGTCCTTAAATCTACCCTAAACTCACTCGTGCGATAAAGGAGTTGTTTAACTTCAAAAAGCCCTCCAGAGGCGAGCCCGATGATCCCGTCAATGTTTAGCCCCAGTTTGCTTTCTCTCTCGCTCTCTGTCTCTCCGTCTCTCTCTCTCTCCCCTTCTCTCCCTCTAACTATTCCCTATCCCATTTCTTATTATTCTGACCGAGTCAAGCTTGATGGGATCAAGCTTGATAGCAAGTGACTTCGAAGTATATTGCGGATCACATACAAACTGGGATCAAATGTGTACCAGAGTCGTAAAGAAGGATATATCGTAGTTCGACAAAAGAGTCGGGGGAAGATCGTGATAGCCCGTCGACTTGCAAGTATTCAACTCAAGACGTTTATAGCATGTTGAGTTAAGGGCTAAATGCGTTAATTCACGTTACTCCCTCTTCCGAGCCTATTGATGGACAGCAAGGATGAACATTTCGGTCATCCGTTCACTGCCTTCCGACAAAGGCAGACATCTCACGTCTAAGAGCAAGGACAAATGAAAGAAGAGCTGAAGGCCTGACGGTAGCGTCCGACGGGGCGTTTACTGAGAGAAAACCTAGTCTGGACAGTAAAAAAAAACTTCGGCCGTTTCATACCCATCCAACAAAATGCAACCTAGTTCGTTGCTTGATGCAAAGAACTGGATAAAAAATGTTTAGCAGATAGTATTGAGGCAGAGCTTAGGAAGACTCAAGACCTGCTTCACGAAACGGTTATCCTGATCAGATATATTATAAATAACATTGTCGCGAGACCAGTAAATCCAATCACACTTACAGTGAAATAGAAGGCTATACTCCTCAAAGTTCACTTTCAAGGGCGTGCGGCAAGTGAACTCCTAGAAGACGTTTTGACGATGCCGTTTCAACAACCTTCCCAACAGCAGAGTTCGGACACTGTTCTCAACCAACCCTGTTTTACACGGAGAAGGTAAGGATAGGTTGTCCGCTTAGACAACCTACATGCACATTTACTCATTTACCTGCTCCTGTGAAGCAGGCTATTTTTGTCACAGGAGTCGGTGCCTATCCAAAATAATAAAGAAAAACGTCCTGGCATTACTGAAACTGGCATATTACCCTCCTCTCTCCGCCTTTTCACACACCATACTTGTATGAGAGGAGAAGTATTCTTGATCACGTTTTATTAAACTTGTACCCCGCTCCCATATAAATCTACCGGCCCGACGACAATTTATCAAAACAACGCGTAGGTGCACCAACTGGTCGTCGGGATGAAGTATGTGCGGAATATGCTTTTTCTGGGGAAATTGCACAAAGACAGAATGATCTTGGAAAATAGAGCCGCCTCCCGCAGGGGACGGTGAAGACGTTCGCCCATTCCGGCATTGCCGAGGGCAGGCAAATCAACCGTCTTATTGCCCCCGTACCCACCCTGATAGGGAATGCTGGGTCGCCATGGAATTCGCAGTCTTGATTATGTTTCGAACATGAATAGAAAACAACTTGTTCCTCAAAAGCGCCTTCTTCTTTCTCGTTTCATACCGTGGGGTGACGATGTACAGTGGACTTGCTATTTCATGAAATCTGAATAGACGAGTTTGCTTAATACGTGTTAATTATTTTGGGTCGTCATTTGAAGCATTTTTCAGGCTGCCTGCAAAAGCTACATAAAAAAATGAAAAATGACTGCTTAAGTAGTATGCATTTTCAAATATATTTTCTGAAAACAATCACACAACTATCCATTATTGTAGTTATTTGGCAGAAATTTAAGCGCGTTAAAATTTTCGACTCAAATGATTATGAGAATTTTAGGACTGCGACCTACCCACTCATA
Source organism: Schistocephalus solidus (assembly GCA_017591395.1). Taxonomy (NCBI): domain Eukaryota; kingdom Metazoa; phylum Platyhelminthes; class Cestoda; order Diphyllobothriidea; family Diphyllobothriidae; genus Schistocephalus; species Schistocephalus solidus. The sequence continues at coordinate 122,530 of WEDG01007927.1, forward strand.
CAGCACCATAGTTCTCCACAGCTGAATGCTACTTATTTAGTTTACCATATGGCCTAAATTCCTCGAAAAATTTGATAAACCAAATGTGCAATATTCTCATTAGCATGTTGAAATAGGTGTTTTTCTTTAGATATAGGGTTTAGAACATGTTGGCTGCGTAGCGCTGTGGGCAACTGCAGGGGCGGGACGGGGAGGTGCTGACGATAGCTACTGCGTGGGGGACAGAAGATTCTTGCCATTAAACATACCTTCCACGAAGCAGTAATCAAAATACAGTATAACTCATTTTTTCTAATTTGCTATTACTTCAAACAAACTCTTCAAGTTGCATAGTATTGACTAAGCAGTAACCTAAATCAAAGCCAATATGATCACGAAATGGCTCAGTTTGCTTTATGTTTCTTTCCTTGTTCTAGGGAGGTTGTCAGCGCTGTATAGGTTCTCTATTATGTATATTTGAACAAGGAGGAACTGGAGGACTCATGACAAGGTATAAACCACCGCATCTGCCTATCCACGTACACTTTAATTGACAGTTAAAGCAACGGAGTGAATAAGACCGATGACGTCACTCAGCCACATCTAGCGTTGCTTGTCGATCACATCGGGATCCTCAATTTTAAGACGTAGGGACACCCCTGCCAATATAGCTGTGAAGCAAGTTTCCTATAACTATGTGGTCGAGGGTTTAGGAAAGTTTGGAATCGACCGAGTCACAAACTAACTGTTGTTTAAGGGGTATTAGGAAAAAGGGAGGAGACTGAAGTTGTCTTAGACATTATGTGTCAGATGATCGAATAAATGCTGAATCAATTAACAGAAAGAAAATCAGTCTGCTAAAAAAACATTTTTTGAATAACAGACCCAACATAAAAGGGTTAGTAAACGGCAAATGAGCTAAGGTGAAGCACTTTGTCGATAAGTTATGAAAACGCAAGGTATGGATCAGTCGCCACTATAATACTTGGGTGTTTTGTGCAAACTTGGCCTGTTGAAGCCATGCACATACGAATCCCTTCTGGTCTAATAATGAGCAGGTTACATATTGGTCAACAAGCAATGCTACCCAATTTTTATAACCCTTACGTCATGAATGCCAGCATGAAATATATGCCTTGATAAAACAGTATGAACCTTACAAAAATCTTTGGATGGACTTATTCTGGAAACGTGAAATCTCGCAATGTCTGTAATGATACTGACCGTGTCTTCCATTGCCGGAGGAGTGAAAATAAGTAGTAACGAGTGGGGACTGACAGACGGTTGTGATCCTCGTGATAGCGTACAAAGTTTAAGGACATCTGAAGATTTTCACGATGTTTAAGCGACTTTCGGCGCATATCATCCTCTAGTAAGTCTTCGTGGGAACGTGGTAAAAGAATGGTGTCTCTTTACACTAGTATGTTTGCCAGGAAATGCATTTTGCTGCGTGGAGGCAGCCAAACGGTCTTTCGTAGTCTTACTATTAAGGTTTAAGTGGAACTGTAATTGTCCTTTGACGTCTACCGGTGGCCTGAGGGCAGTGAGCAATAACGGAACTGACTGTGAATTCGTAGAGTTAATGCAAAAACCTTAGCGTGGACTACCGTGTAAAAATGGCAACTGATATACTGCGCACGGTTCTGCGATAGACGCCAACTGGTCAAATGTAGCAGCCCATTCTATCAAGGACAGCAAATGGGGTTTAACTAGACCAATTTTATAGTTTTTTGATTAGCTAAATCTGACTAGACTCCTTGTTAAAAACACAAATATCTGGATAGAGTTCAAAGTGGATAGAATCAATGTTAAGGTAAAAAGTTAGACAAAATCAGCTCCTTTCTGTATTTTTTAAAGAAATATTTTTACGCCTGTGAACTCCATTTTTTCAAATACAACTCAGAATAGTTAGCTGCAAGGTAAGAAAATTTTGGATCGAATGAATAAAGATTTCCAAAAAAGTTCGGTTTTCGCCACAGCAAGCGTTGATCAAACCTTAGTGGAACATCCAAACACCAAATTTACAGACATATGCCATAGCAACAAGCGGACTATGCGACTTTGTAAACATATAAATATGAGAACTCAAACAAGAAGGGTAAAACAAACAAGACCTGATAAACATCGATGATCATATAGAGGGGCATTTGGTCTCGGGAGAAGAGAAGAGCGCTGTCGGAAACAACAGGGTCTGGTAGGCGCTTATGGTAGAGGCTACGATCGAAAATTTTCGAGCGAGTGTGAGGGAGCTGTCAGAAGTAGGATTGGAGGGGATATGAACTTTATTCGCGGAGGCTTGATCACACCATTCCTATCTCAGATCCGCATTAAAAGTCTCTCAGGGCATTAAAACAGATCTCCTAATGTCCTTGAAGGTTAAATTTTTGGCTAAGATCATAGTTTATGTATAGTTTGGGGACAAAGTCGTAAATTTGATAACTCAATTTATATACCATCGCAAGTATTAGTGCACTTTTTACAGACAGCATAAAAGTAAGTTACTTATAGGGTTAACAGAAACATTTTACATCAAATTTTTGGTGTTACGATACATATAAATTGAGATCACGAAGTAAAGTTCATGGCTCGCAGAAAATAATATTGCAGCGCGAGTCGTCGATTATCAAAGTACTAGCACCTTTACTGCTCTTTTAACATATTTACGGTATCCAATGCGATTATTTCTCATAGAAGAGAGTTCCATGGTTGAAACACTCACTGACTGAGAGAAATTTTTCGTGGATCGAGACACATACATTCACGTTTGACCTTATATGGAGTCATGTTTATAAACACGAAGAAATCTTTGAATTTCAGCGAACAGGCATGTCCGTAGATAATGCGGAATGTCCATAGCAGGCCACATCCCATTTGTCTGTAGGATAAGGGAAACAAGTTAGCTTGATCAGTCTTTCTAGGGTCCTAAGACCGTCCACCAGTTTTTTCATCCGTCTTTGAACCTGCTCAATGGGATCAATGTTTTTCTTCATCCAGGGCATTCATGCTGGCATTCCGTATTCCAAATGCGGTCTAACGAAAGAACTGAATATCCAGGGAAACAGTTCGGGAGGAAAGACTATGCAAAGCGCCCTGATCCAGTGTATGCTGAAAGCCGCCTTTTGGATGGCTCGTTTAAAGTGTTCGGAGGGCATTCGGTTTGTAGCTTTCTTGATACCTAATTCTTTGGGCCTGTCCACTTCTTTTAGTGTAGTTCCGTTCTGGCAGTACTGGTGTTTGGGGAAACTCTTCTACCAGATTCCAAGCGTAGGACTAAATATTCGGTATATTTAACGTCGGAAGCCACATGCTGGACCATACAGCCAATTTATCATGGTTTTCTTGTAAGTTCTGTGTATTGTCAACAAAACTAATGGTTTTTCAGATTTGATTTCATCTGCAATCATGATGGCATAACAGTCACTGGCACTCTATCGGATTCTGTGGTGCCAACAATTACATTTTGCAGATAACTTTTGATCTTGTTAAAATCATTACCCTGGATACCCAATGCCAAATCTCATGTAACAGTCGCCGAGGCGGTACGCTCTTAAACGCCTTCTTGTAGTTAAAAAAGGATCACAAATGGATGGCCTTTGTCTGTGGCTTTTGTCCGTTTTTCCTGCGAGTAAAGACCGCTCGTAATACATGAGTGATCAAGGCGGAGGTTATGCTGGACAGACCATAATATGTTCTTCTTTTCCAGATACTTCATTAAATGTCTCTATATTTTTTTCCATGACCTTGCAGGAAATGCAGGTTAAACTAATGGGACGGCTTTTTTCCGACTCCAGCCTGGATCCCCCTTTGTGCGTCGGGAAAACTAGGACAGATTTTCATTCCTGTAGTAGTTTGCCTTCTTCTATGGACTTTTGGAATATCATCGGAACCGGTTCTTACAAAATACATTGGCCACTTCCTTAAGGGCTTTCGGATGAATTCTATCTGGACCGGGTGACATAGCAGGTTTCACACGGAGTAATTCGTCCTTATCAATGGGGGCGAGAAGCAAAGGTTTTTTCCAAGGCAGACGTTTCCGAATGTTGTAGATACCCTGAGTAGGGGAGCGGGGGGAGGATTTTTTTCATGAGTGCATAATGACTGAAAGAAGTAGTGAAGGACTGAGGCTTTCGTTTGGTCATTGGTTTCAAGCAATCCGTTTTGGAACCGCAGCGCTGGAATAGGATCATGATTTCTGTGGTCATTGGGCATGGAACCGTATAAAATCTTGGGATGCGCCGAAGAGTCATGTAGTATGATTACCTCATAGTTCCTTCGGAGTCTGTTTGCCTCAATTTGGCAATTCACCGCTGTCGTTTTTATTCCTCCAAGTGTTTGACACTCCCTGGAAGTTGAAAACGCTTCCATATCTTGTTTCCTCTTTAATGAAGTTTTGAAGTTCATGGTTTATCCGGCGCAAACGATTGTTTGTTTTCTTTCGTTTTAGGGGACAATTTAGATATATAATTCTTTTAACCAACGAGCTGAGTGTACTTAAGCATTTAACGTTTCCTCTAATGCGGTTGTCTTTGGTTTTGCTGAGATTTGCGTGGGTATACTGGAGAAATCTCCCTCCCAGATGTTTATTTCCAGTTGTTTGCGTGTGTCAGGCTCTGATAATATGAAATACTCAAAGAGCAGTACAATATGGTCAATAGCACCCATCGGCGGGAGATCTTTTAGATCCAACATACTATCCTCGACTCAGATGAATACAAGATCTAGGCAATTCCAAAGTTCCCCATCTCTAACGCGTGCCCGAAAGGTATATATTGGAAGAGTAATTTTTCGGCTGTAATCTCAAGAAAACGGTGATGGAATGTATCCGTTGCACTCGAAACAGTTCAAGTTTGCCAGTCGGTAGTAGGAGCATTAAAGTCTCAAACGCTAAGTACATCTCTGTTCAAGCAAGCCTTGGGCAGCTCCATTAGCAGAAGGACATTACATTTGAAATTCTGGTTTTGGAGATGGTATGCTAATACAAATGCTCATGGGATGTGGCTCGAAAACCGCAGTTATATAAGAGCTAACTTAAACAGAGATTCCTCCTACGCGGCCTCTGCTGTCCCTTCTGAAAAGCTCATAACCACGTAAGCATGCGCTAGGTTTTCAAATATCTTTTGAGAGCCACGTTTCTGTCAAGGAAATTATATCTGATGTTTTTTCAGCAACAAACGTCCGAAACTCACTCATTTTATTGGAAAGCCTCTGTACATTTGAGTACACGACCTTTGCCGTCCGTTTTAATTGCAAGAACCAGTCCTGATGATATAAGATGGCTGCCACAGGAAGGACCTCTTCGTCAATAAGATTTTCTTGTCCCTTATTTGGAGCCATTTTTCCCCTCTTTGGTCCTACCCTTCAGTTCGGTCCTCAACTCTCTCAATTTGTGTCTTTCTGCCGTTTCGTACTCCGGTTAAAAACGCATATCTGTGTGAATTACGGAGAGTCATTCTCCGGTCTTTACGTTTTGAGGCCTGCACATCATTTTGAGAATGATTTTAAGAGATCTTGGCATTAATAACCAAAATTGCTGCATGTTGTTATACGTTAAATATTCGACTACTCTCCACATTTGCTCAATAAATGTTTATGCTGGCGGCGGTAATATAGTACTCACATGCTCGAGACAAATTACACTAGGCACAGCCGAATTTCGGAAGTCTGTTTAGGAAGATCAGCTAACTGCGAATACAGGTAGCCTCTATTTATCCAAATGCAATTGCACAAACAGCAAATTGGCTGTCACAGACTGTTGGAGGTTGCGAAGTAACTTTTTCAGGAAACCACTTATTTAGGAGAGTAAGGGTGTACCGCTAGAGTGAAGGAGTTTTCTTATAGGTAAAGAGCAACTGAACCGCGTGCGAAAAAATCCAACAGGATTACTGACACTATAGAGGTGCCGGGATCACATAATCTTGAAGTTCTGACCATCTTTCGACCATCAAGTAGTGACCCCGAAGCCGACGTATGCCTGATAGAAGAGCTACAAAGTTTTTCTGCTTGACCTGTAGGCTTGATAATAAGCAACTTAAACGCACCGCTCGTTTACTGGAGTTCAGTAGAAGCACGCTGTTCAGAAATACCTTCTGACCGAATTTTATTGGGCATGGCAATCAGGACATTCTTCACTCAGCACGTGTTATTTTCCACGACGGTGCGTGAAGGTCAGCATTAAAACTGTTTGCACCTGGTGCTGATGAAATCATGGTACAATGTCTACCTCACCTAGGTCGAAGTGACCAGGCCGTACCTCTTGGAGCTAGTCTACCTTTCGGTGCCTGAAAAGCCCATCAGATCTTAAAGAAATATTTTGCCTGGTGACTTAGATAAAATGAAAACCAAACTCAACCACATAAACTGTTAAGCAGCTTTTTTCGAAAATAAAACCGAACATTGGGAATGTTTTCGTGTGCTGTTGCATATTCGCCTCAGTAACCAATGTCCGATTTCACACAAGATACTGAACAACAAACCCCAATGGCTGACTCAAACGTTGAAAAAAGAAGGGAATTTTAAACGGCTGCTGTGGAAAAAATTGCTCGATAATTCGAATCCTGTGTCTATAAACGCAAACAAGGCACAGAGGAATCAAGTTGAGCGACAAATCTTTAGGGCGCGGCAAGATTTTGAAAAGACCTACTGAACCGTGCATCGGGAAATACCAATATATTCTGCAGTTATATAAGAATAAGTACTCGAAACAGAGACCCCAATTCCCCTACCGAAGACTGGCGAAAATGTGGAGATCAGTGAGGGTGGAGCAGAAGCGTAGCACCTTTCAGAATTTTTGATTCCATTTTTACAGGTGAGAGCGCATTTATTTCTTCTGTCTATGCCTTCGATGAGGGTTCATGAATTAAGGTTGTATCTTTTAACGAAAAAACAGTTCATAAAGATATGTTGGCGCTTAAGGAGTCAAAATCACCGGGCACAGATGACATAGGGCCCAAGTTACCAAAGGAACTGACTGCAGAACTAGCCTAACAATTGCCCTTGTTTTTTCAAGCCTCCTTTGAAGCTGGGTGTTTACCCGCTTATTGGAAATCTGCACGGACCACAGCGCTATATAAAGGTCTCTGCTAAGAATTACAGATCAATAAGACGCAGCTCTATCTGCTGTAAAATCATAGAAAAGATGCTTAAGATGGAGTTAATGCATTTCGTAGAGCAGCGTAAACTATTATCCGATATGCAGCATGGATTCCGAAGAGCCCGGTCTTGCGTGACAAACTTGCTCTATTGTTTAGAACTTTGGACTGGGGCAGTTGAGGAAGGAAATGTGCTGCACATAGCCTATATTGACTTAAAGAAGGCATTCGATAATGTCCTTCATAAACGATTCTTGCACAAACTCAGTCTAACAGGCGTTAGGCATAATCCCCTGAAAAGGATCCGAAGCTTCCTATAAGGCCGCTAACGTACTGTCCATGACGGTTGGACAGATGGATGAACACAAGAAAGTTCTTCTTCTACAAACGTGTGTTCAAATCTTGGAATGCCCTGCCTCCGGATGTTGTTATGTCTGCTTCCGTTGTGCCCACGATGATACCACCTGAGTTAGTCTTGTCCCAGTTAAAATTATTTCTCATTGTTTCAGTATTACTTGCTATATTTCAGTACCATTTTATACTGATTGGTTTACATCAAATTCATTGCATATGTTTACTGATACCAACCCTCTCACCCAATGACTGCTTGTAAATCTATGATTGCATCTATTGATACTTCTCTTAATATTTGTGTAGCCATTTATGGTTA